>PYAF01005901.1:768819-791133 GCA_007407185.1 Glycine tomentella
GACTAAAATAAAATTTACTAATTTATTAGAAAATAAATACAAAATTCATTAAAGTTATTATCGATTAAACCAAAATATCAAAGATAAAAAATAAAATCATTGTTTAATTACGAACTTAATGCAAAATAAAAATATATTATGAAATAAATTAAAAATCAGATATTTATAGGAATTAAAAACATATTTATTTATATTACTTTATTACTTCTCATATCATCATAATATATTAAAATGATATATTTAATTATTTATTCAAACATGATTTAACCGCAATTTGACACTTGAACCTATTATTTAAGATTGATTTAATATTTAAAAATATTGACTGTATTCAATGCTTGAAAGTTGAAAGTATTTTCTCTCTCATGTACCACATGCAAGTCAAACTTCATTGAACCAAATCTGATTCAGTAATTTTTTGATTTAATTTAAAAAAAAACATTCAAATGCTAGAGGGGGAGTTAGATAGTTCTTCGTGAAACTCTCTAGGTGTGAGTTAGTAGTGAGTTTACTTGTTTACAACCATTCTCATTTTGTTTATTGTCTATGTTGATTTGAGAGAATAAACCTGATCCTCAGTAAGGAAATTCCTTGACTGGACTGATTACATCTTTCGAGTTAGTTTAAAGTAATATGCCTGAATATGCATGTTGACCAGACTAATCTCGGTTGAAATTCATATTTGTGATATATTTTTTGTTCTTCACGGTGTGTTTACAAAACATGCATATGATTTTTTTTTATATTCTTCTGTAAGCATTTCTAATTTATAAGGTTTAATGTTAACAGACTTACCCAGATGTGACTGCGAGTCAATAGTGAACTTGGTTAAACCATTCTGTTAGTTAATAACTACATGTGGATACCACTACATTTTCATTTCGTAATTCATTACTTGCTTCTTAATAACTTATCATTTACCACTTGTTTCTCAACAACAATTTCCTGATGTAAGTTTTGTTAGAGGTTAGTATTTTCACAATATTTGATTATTCTCTGCAGAAAACAAAGGATCTTTATGATCTTGTGGGATAGTGAATGTAGATGAATGTGAGTGGTTAAGTTTGTTTGAAAGTGTGCATCAATAGCCTTGATTTTTTCTTTTGTCTTACTTTGGTTTATTTTTTCTTTTACCAAGTTTTAAGGAGTTTGCTGTTAAGTTGTTTGATTGCTATGTACCAGTCGTTAGTGGCTTAAGCTTAGTTGCCGAAGTTTAGCTAGTTAGTTGCTATTTTCTCTGTCTTTCAGTTTTAACTCGGTCTATTTAAGCAATATCTTATGCAATCAATAAAGTACACTTCCTTTTCGAGAATATTCAACTCTTCGCTTCTCTAATATATTTCCAACAAACTGGTATCTAGAGCCATTTTCTCAAGGGATTTGTGAGTAATCCAACAACCCACCATAAAAATCTTACCTTCCTTGATTCAATCCACAACATGGATTCTAAAACACCCTTTACAGCATTAGCGCCACTAGTGTTTAAGGGTAAAAATTATAAACTATGGGCAGCCAGGATGAAAGCCCACCTCAAGGCAAATGATCTCTGGGAAGCTGTTGAGGAGGACTATGAAGTTCCTCCCTTGATAGATAATCCAACCATGGCTCAGCTGAAGAGTCATACTTTAAAGAAATCAAGGAAGTCGAAGGCAAAAGCTACATTATTTGTAGTTGTCTCAGAAGAGATTTTTACCAGAATCATGCATCAAAACTCAGCATTTGAAGTTTGGAATTTCCTTAAAACTGAACATGAAGGAGATCAAAATGTTAAAGGTATGCAAATACTGAATCTGATTCGTGAGTTCGAGATGCAACGAATGAAGGAGTCAGAGACAATCAAGGAGTACACAAATAAGCTTCTTAGCATCGCTAACCAAATAAGGTTGCTTGATTCTGAATTTTCTAATTCTAGAATTGTTCAGAAAATATTAATAACCATTCCTGAAAGATTTGATGCTACTATATCTGCCATGGAGAATAACAAAGATCTATCAAAAGTCACCATGGCAGAACTAAACAATGCTTTACAGGCTCAAGAACAAAGGAGATTGATGAGGAGTGAAATTTCTGTGGAAGGAGCATTGCAGGATAAGTTACAAATCAGTCAAGCAGAGAAAGACAAAAGGAGGAGTTTTAAGAAGAATTTCAACCCAAGTGTTACAGCTAGCGAAAAGACGAGGGACTTTTCTCCTTGCAAACATTGTAACAAGAAGGGTCATCCTCCTTTCAAATGTTGGAGAAGACCTGATATAAAGTGTAAGAAGTGCAATAAACTTGGTCACATGAAAGGATATTCAAAAGCAATTCTCAACGAAAGGATGATGCCCAAGTAGTAAGCGAACAAGAGGAAGAGCAGCAACTGTTTGTGGCATCATGTTTTACAAGCAGCAGTTCAAGCTCTAGTGATTGTTGGCTTGTAGATAGTGGTTGTACTAATCACATGACACGTAATGAAGAACTCTTTAGAGAGTTGGACAAGTCACAAGTATCCAAAGTCAGAATTGGTAATGGTGATTACATTACTGTCAAGGGGAAGGGAACTGTTTCTATAGAGAGTAGCACATGTACAAAACAATTTTTTGATGTTTTGTATGTGCCTATCATTAATCAGAATTTACTGAGTGTTGGACAACTACTTGAGAAGGGATTCAAAGTCTTCTTTGAGAACAAGCAGTGCACGATCAAGGATTTGTATGACAATGAGGTCATAAGAATTAAAATGAGAGGCAAGAGTTTCTCACTTGACCCAATAGAGGAGGAACAAGCAGGTTATACTGCTGCTATGACCAACACAGAAACTTGGCACAAGAGGCTAGGTCATTTTCATCACGCAACAATTTTGAATATGCAAAAGAAGGAGTTACTTCGTGGCTTGCCCCATATTGAGTCCAATCTACCAAGCTGCAAGGCGTGTCATTCTGGTAAACAAGCAAAGCTTCCTTTCCAAAAAGGAGTTATAGAGCTGTCAAGAAGCTGCAACTCATACATACAGACGTTGCCGGACCTTATAAAACTCTTTTACTCAATGGGAGTAAATATTACATTATTTTTATTGATGACTGTACAAGGATGTGTTGGATCTATTTTCTAAGGTTCAAGTCAGAGGTTGCAGGCGTGCTCTTCAAATTCAAATACTGGATTGAGAACCAAAGTGGCTTTAGAATTCAAGTTTTGAGGTCAGATAATGGTAAAGAATACACCTCAAATGAATTTGATAAGTTCTGTGAGGTGGCTGGAATTGAGCATCAAGTTACAACCCCATACACTCCATAGCAAAATGGGGTCAGTGAGCGAAAAAATAGAAGTATAATGGAGATGGCTAGATGTATGCTTCATGAGAAGGAACTTCCCAAAGAATATTAGGTAGAGGCAACAAATACTACTGTATTTTTGTTGAACAGACTGCCCACAAAATCAGTTGACGGGAAGACTCCTTTTGAGGCCTGGTATGGATTTAAGCCACAATTAAAAATTTTGAAAGTTTTCGGTTGTTTGTGTTTTACTAATATACCACAGGTTAAGCGAGACAAGTTGGACAAAAGAGCAGAGCCCAACATATTTATCGGATATAGCTTAATATCTAAAGCTTATAGAATTTTTCAACCTGACACAAGAAAAATTCTAATAAGTAGGGATGTAAGCTTCATGGAGAATGATAAGTGGAGCTGGAACAATGAAAAGAATCAGTAGCCCGATGATTTGAATCAAGAAGAGTTAGTTTATTATCCTCCTATCTGTAGCACTAGATTACTTGCTGACATATATCAGAGGTGCAATGTTGTTGTGCTTGAACCAGCAGGATACTAGGAAGCAAAAAAAGATCTTAAATGTAGGGTTGCAATGTAGGAAGAGCTCACTATGATCGAAAAAAATCAGACCTGGGAATTAGTTGAAAGACCTCAACATCAGAAAGTGATTGGAGTAAAATGGGTGTTCAGAAAAAAGGAGAATGCAGATGACTCAATTAACAAATATAAAGAAAGGTTAGTGGTAAAAGGGTATGCTCAAGTTTTTAGAGTAGATTATTTTGATATTTTTGCTCTAGTTGCAAGGCTGGATACAATCAGAATGTTACTAGCTATTGCAACACAAAAGCAATGGAAGATGTATCAGCTTGATGTAAAGTTAGCCTTCTTAAATGGCTTCCTAAAGGAAGAAATTTATGTTGAGCAATCTGAAGGATTTGTTGCAAAAGGAGATGAAGACTAGGTGTATCTATTAAAGAAGGCGTTGTACGGCTTGAAGCAGGCTCCAAGAGCCTGGTATAGCAGAATTGACAAATACCTGCTAAAACTAGGCTTTCTTAATAGCCTTAGTGAGTCTACTTTATATGTTAAAGGTGACAGTGATAATTTTCTTGTGATATCCTTATATGTGGATGATCTCTTAGTCACTGGTAGCAACATTGAGCTTATTCAACAGCTCAAAGAAGACATGATGCGAGTCTTTGAGATGAGTGATCTTGGAGAAATGTCCTATTTCCTTGGAATAGAAATCAAGCAAAGACAAAATGAAATATTCATTAGTCAACAGAAGTATGCAAAAGAGATTCTAAAGAAATTCCACATGGATAATTGTAAGAGTATGAGCACTCCTATGTGTCAAAAAGAGAAGCTATGCAAGGATGATGGAACAACTAAAGTGGATGATCCCAAATATAGAAGCTTGGTTGGCTGCTTGATGTATCTCACAACAACAAGGGCATATATTATGTATGTTGTAAGTGTTCTTTCAAGATTTGTGAGTTGTGCTAATGAGTCTCATCTTAGAACTGCAAAAAGAGTACTTTGATATGTCAAGGGAACTGTAAGCTTTGGTGTTAAGTTTTGTCTGACACCAAGTTTCGAGTTGCAAGGCTATTCTGATACAGATTGGGTCAGATCTTTAAATGACATGAAAAACACTTCTGGTTTCTGTTTCAACTTCGGATCAAGAATATTTACTTGGAGTTCAAAGAAGCAAGAAATTGTGGCTCAATCAACAACTGAAGCAAAGTTCATCTCAGCAACAACATCTATTAATCATGCTTTATGGTTAAGAAATTTTTTAAATGATCTGCACTTAGAGAAAAGAACAAGTACCAAAGTCATGGTCGATAATCAAGCGGCTATAGCTATCTCAAACAATCCAATTTTTCATCAGAGATGTTCAGAAAGATAGTGCAGCTAGACTAAAGTATTGCAACACTGAAGCTCAACTGGCAGACATATTTACAAAGCCTATTGAAAAAGGCAGATTTGAAAATTTAAGAGAAAGACTTGGAATTTGTACCTACTGATGCAAGGAGGAGTGTTTGAATGTGTGCATCAATAGCCTTGATTTTTTTATTTTCTGTCTCACTTTAGTTTATTTTTTCTTTTACCAAGTTTTAAGGAGTTTGCTTTTAAGTTGTTCGACTGTTATGTACCAGTCGTTAGTGGCTAAAGCTTAGTTGTTGAAGTTTAGCTAATTAGTTGTTATTTTCTCTATCTTTCAGTTTTAACTCAGTCTATTTAAGCAATATCTTATGCAATCAATAAAGTAAACTTCCTTTTCAAGAATATTCAACTCTCTGCTTCTCTAATATATTTCCAACAAAGTTAAAGCACTTGCAGTAGAGACAAATGTGAGTGTGAGGTCCCACACGGCTGAACATGGGTGAAGCAGTGAGGAGCGAGTGCCATAAAAGAGAAGTGTGTGAATGAGTAACATACTTACCTCGATGGGGTCAATAGGTGGTCAAGAAAGCTCATGGTCTAGAGCAAGGACCTCCATTGTACTTTGGAGGATTGTTGCTCTAAGGTCTGTCCAAGTGGTAGAGTCTATGTCATAATTTGTGGTAGAGGGGACCTGCATTTGTGCGGCAACTGCTAATTCAGTAAACTATTTGTAAGAGAGGTAGAGAAATGTAACAAAAGGAGGTTTGACCAAACTCCTACAAACCATTAAGTGGCATAACAATCGTCCTTTACTGAAAAGAACTAATTGAAAATGCTTGTTACGTGGAGCATTGTAGACATTCCCTTACTCCTTAATGCATCACCTAGTAGGAGGATATTCATTGGTTAGGAATTATAGAACTAAGACTGCGACATTGTCAAAATATATTACTTCAACGATAATCATGGGCATTGCAGAAGAAACAGACCTCAACCTTTACGAATATAAAATATAAACCTTTGAAATAAGAATGATGCAATTTTATATCAACTATGTTGTAGCACAATCAAATTATTTCATAACTGGTTTCTTATTCAAGCTTTTAGGAGATAACCAAAACTTGCTACAATAAAACTTGTCAATAGAGAATAAGATTACAGTAAGACACCAGAAGCAAAATTCTATGGTTGAGCAACTAATCTAGCTCCAATCCGTATGTGTTTAGATGAAAGAAATGGCAAGAGTAAATGCTAGGTGTGATTCCTTTCAGATTTTAATTGGATGAAGCAAGAAAGACCTTGAATAGGGCACCTACAAAAGTATTTTCATACTTTGAAAATTTTATATGTTTTTTTCTTGTCAATACTATCAAGTAATGAGTTCTTCATTATCTTTATCTTTATCTCTATCTTTGCCTCAACATAATTTTTCTTCTGTCTTCCTTCTTCTCAATTCTTGAGCAACTCACTATTTATTTGTGTGATTCTAAGAAAATATATTATCTATTCTTATATAAGCGTTGTACCTAATTTGAAATTATATCTTTTGAGATTTGTTTAACGAATCTTTCTTTATCTCTTATTTTTATTATTTTTATCTAGTATAAAATATTATTATATATACTAATATGTCTTAAAAAATATAACAATCTAACATATTAAAAAAGTTTAACTATCTTTTCTTTTATTAAAAGATATATTTAGATTTTTGTATCTAAATAATTATAGATTATTTTTGGGATATTACATGAAACGGTTGTAAGAAAAACTAAATAATCTAATCATGCTTATACACATACAAGATAAGCAATTAGATCAAGTGCGAAAAAATTAAGATTATAAATACCTTCCATCATTGCTATTCTTGTTTGCTCCGAAGATGATTTGTAGTTGTTAGTGAGTCAAATAATCTGTAAACGGTCTATAAGTCTCCAAACTAATGTGACTTTTGGCTTAAGGATCTTCTATGCTTTCACTATCACTCATTGATGGTGTAATGATATTTTTCAGATAGCAAGCACCCAACCTTAGTCTTGGTGCACATCTCCTTTTATAATATCTTCCCATCAAAGAAGTTGTTTTTTGATATGTATAAAACCTGGGCATAGTTGCTAAAAATAAGGGATAAGATTATCAGATTAGCAACAACTTATTCCTAAGAAGATAAGGTGAGTGAACCACTTTATGTGGTTTTGACTTAGTCAAGCAACAAAAAAGAAACCAACATTCTCCCACTTGGTCCACATATCTCATCATACACTTTAGTGAGAAATAAAATACATGAATCATGGCGATAGTTTCTCTAATATATACACGAGTAGTATCTTCCATGCATTACTTTGCATTATATTTCTCAAGCCCATTCAACTTAATGAATAAACCTAATGTTTATTCTAGGTCCAAACATAATTGATGTTTCTCAGAATAAATAATTGTAGATGCGCATAAGCTGAATGAAAAACATCACAATAGAGTTTCTTAATATCATTTTTACAATGAAAATCACATATGGGAACCAAGTCCCATCCTGTATACTTGATTCTTAAATTTAAATGGTGGCATGCCCTTAGTTAAAGGATTGACAATCATTAATTCAATGCTAATGTGTTCAATAACCACTGTATTATCTTTAGCACGTTCTCTTATGGCTAGATACTTAATGTCGATGTCCTTGCTTCGACTACAATGTTTGTTAATCTTAGCCATAAAAACAACAGCTAAATTATCATAGTATATCTTCAATGGCCTAGAAATGGAATCCATAACTCTAAGCCCAAAAATGAAACTCCTCATTCATACACCATGTGAGGTAGCCTCAAAACAAGAAATGAACTCAGCCTCCATAGTGGAAGTAGCAATCAATGTCTGCTTGACACTTCTCCAAGACATAGCTCCACTGGCTAGCATAAAAATATATCCTGAAGTCGATTTTCTCGAATCAACGCAGCCAGTGTAGTCTGAATCTTAGTAGGCAGTTACTTCCAAGTTGTCAGTCAATCTATACATAAGCATTCCTAAAGGTATCTCATCACTTTCTTTGCAATTTTCCAATGGTATAAACCTGGGTTACTTTGATATCTCCTTAACACTCCAACCGCAAAAACAATATCAGGTCTTGTGTAGACCTGAGAATACATAAGGCTTCCAACAGCTGAAGCATAACGAATGTTCTTCATTTTCCCCGCTAAAGATCATTTTTCAGGCACTGGCTTAAATCAAACCTGTCACCTTTCACAATAGGAACTACACTTGGTGAACAATCACTCACTCTAAATCTTTCCAAAACTTTGTTAATATAGGTCTCTTGAGACAAACCAAGAACACCTTTTACTCTGTCTCTTGATGCCAATAACGTAAGAGGCATCACCCATATCCTTTATATCAAAGTTCTTAGAGAGAAATTATTTCACCTCATATAGAAAACCTTTGTCATTGGTTGCAAGTAAAATATCATCTACATATAAAATAAGGAAACCAATTTTGCTCCCACTGACTTTCTGGTATATACAATGATTCATAACATTTTCTACGAAACCAAATGAAGAAATAGTGTCATGAAATTTTGCTTGTTTCAATCCATATATAGATTTCTTACGCTTGTATACCAATTGCTTTCCCTCAGTAGAGAAGAATCCTTCAGGTTGTTTTATATAAACCTCTTCCGTTAGGTCTCCATTGAAAAAATCCTTTTTCACATCCATTTGTTGCAACTCTAAGTCAAAATGTGCAACCAGTGTCAGAATGATGCAAAGAGAATCTTACTTAGATACAGAAGAGAATGTCTCCTTGTAGTCGATTCTTTCCTTTTGATTAAATCCCTTGGCTACGAGTCTTTTTTTTATATCTCTCAATGTTGCCTAAATGAGTCTTTCTTAGAAAGACTCATTTACATCCAATGGCTTTTGCACCATCAAGCAATTGAACAAGATCTCAGACTCCATTTGATGCCATAGAATTCATCTCATCTTTCATAGCATCATACCACAAGTTTGATTCTTTAGAACTCGTGGCTTGTGAAAACATTTCAGGATCATTTTCAGCTCCAATAGTATAGTCAGATTCTTGTAGATACACAACAAAGTCACTCGGTATCGTTGATTTCTTTATTCTGGTATATCTCCTTAATGTTGTTTCATTATCTTCTTAAGGAACTTGTTGTTCAATTGGTTGATCAACAATTTCTTCTTGCTCCTCATGAACAACTTGATCTACAAGATTATCAGCAGGTTGTGGATCTTGAATGATAGATTGCAAAACACCCGATTGAGCTGGAAGGGTATTGTTAATAACAACCAATCTAAGATTTGAAGTGGATGGTTAAGTAACTGAATGATCTTTCTTAGAAACAAAATCCATGGATTGATCGCTCCCACAAAATAAGTCATTCTCAAGAAATTCAACATTTCTTTATTCCACAATCCTTGTACTATGAAATGGACAATAAAAATTGTATCCCTTAGACCTTTCAGCATATTCAATGAAGTATCCACTAATGGTCCTTGGGCCAAGCTTCTTTTCTTGTGGGTTATATATTCTCATTCAGATGGTCATCCCCAAATGCGTACATGTCACAAACTCGATTTCCAACTCTTAAATTACTCAAATGGTGTCTTTGGGAAACCTTAGTTGGAACTCGATTCAATATGTACACTACCGTCTTCAGTGCTTTAGTCCACAATGACTTAGGAAGCTTGAAACTACTAAGCATACTTCGCACCATGTCCATTGTTGCGAAACGGCAAGTGTACCGTTCGTTTCAAGTAATAGAGTGAGTAAGTAGAGTATCGTATCCACAGGGATTGAATGTCTACTTTTATCGTAACTTACGATCTAAGAGATTGGAAGGAAATAAATTGTTTTAAGAAGAGTAGTGTTGTGTTGTGGGATTAAGCAATTAAATAAATGACAGAAATTAATAAGAAATTAAAACAAGTTTAAATTGATTGTAATGCAGTTAAGAGAAATCATTATGGTTAGAACACAATCCCCTTTAATCCCTACCTCTTTCACTTGAATTGGTTATTAATTTCAATTACTTCTGATTACTCAGAGGATGTATCTTTTCAAATTTAGTTAAATCCTAATTCCTTAGCAATTTAACCCTTTAACCCAACTAGAAATCCTAATTCCTTAGCAATTCCTATCAAGCTAAGCATTTAAAAGAATATATCATAAAGTTTCTACAATCATACATCCTTATCCCTAGGCAATGTAAAAATTGTTATTTTACTCCTGTCAGAAATTAGAATCCCAACATTCCTATTACGAATTCTAACCCTAAGAACTTAAATAGAATGGCCAATTCTAAGAAAGAATATAACAATGAAGAATAGAGTAAAACAAAGCAATCATAATAATCTCAAATTAATACCAATCAAATTACAGAGGAGTTCACATTGGGTTTTGGCCCTAACCACAATAAAAGGGATTAGTTAGACATATTCATGTCTAACCTCAAGAAATACAAAGACAACAGAAGTATTCAGAATCTCTCAATTCTTCTGTTGATCTCTGACTTCATTCTTCTCTTCACTGTGTTTCTCTCTGTAAAAGTATATTTTTGTGTGTTCTTCTTTTGGTCTCCTAAGTCCCTATTTATAATTCCATGTCCATATAGTTAATTAGGGTAACTAAACCCTTCTGCTATTTTATTTTTGTGACAAATCTTTCTTGATTCTGCTTCTTTCCTTCTTTTTGACTCTGAAATAGTAATAAAATGAGATAAAAACAAATAAATAAATAAACTTACCTAATTCTAACCTATATTACTAATTATTGATTGAATTATAATTAAATTAACCCTAAAAACTAAGATGTGCTAGCAGCATATCAAATAATTTCCAGATTTAGACATTGTTGTCCTCAGCAATAAACAGAATTTCAAGATGAGAAGCAAGGATTAACAATCAAACATAACATCACATTTAACAATCTTAGAATCACAATGCTGAGTATAATCAATTTTTACATCAAAGTTTCAACAACACTTTTCAATTCCATCAACTGTAAGAGTCAGACTTGAGTACTTCTCACAAGATATATTTATTTCACTCAACACTCAAGTGTATAATGGTTAATATCATCACTCAATCCATCACAGTTTTAGTACTACCATAAGCTTGATCATATTCTCAAGTTCCATAAGAGAAGAAACATAAATGCATGCATAACTGATCAAAAGGTCTTTATAGGATTGTAACTTGGCCTGGCTCAAAGGTAGGAAAGATTTTTGGATTTTGGCTAAAATTGAGATCGGATTTTGATAGAATTAGTCAAATTCACTTAGCCAGTCTATCACTTTTATTCTTAAGCCTGTCTTTATGCATGTGATCTTTCCTTGTCTTTGTTTCTTCTTTTCTTTTTTTTTAAACAAAGCAAAAGAACAGAGATACTAGAATAATGAGAAAAGTCATTTAAACCCACCAGCTGGTATTTCAGACTTGTTATTTCTCAACTGGATTCTTCACTAGATTTGGTTTTTGCCAGATCTGTTCTATTGGCATTTCAACATTAAACCAGAGTTGTCTTCTTGGGTAACTTTGTCTTTCCTCTTACCCTTTTCTTTCTTTTCCTATTTCCCAATATCTAATGGCTTGGTTCTAATTCTTTCTTCCTCCAATCTCAAGTAGGGTAGTCAAGGTATATAGTATAAATATTAGGTACATGAATGAAAAGGTTTAGGCACAAAGGGCTAGCAAATGGAAAAACTGAAGGTGAGTCAATTTGGCCCTGGCTTAAAAGAATAAACTGCCTTAATCATATCAAAATACACATGCATTCAGATAAACAAAGAAAGTTCTAGAGTACTATCAAAGTGAGGTCTCTCTAAAAAAATAATTCTATATAGGCTCAATCCTCACAGGCTAGAATCTCAAGCTAGACTCTGTTAACTTCATATCAAGCATCATTTCATACTTCAACATGAGCATCAACATACCAACAATCATAATTCCAATCATGTTTCATGCAATTCATGCCATATTTCATCTCACACATGCTTCCTAACATAATATCCAATTAATCACTGATTTCAACAATTCTAATTTCTGAGAAAAATATATATACTTCTAACCTTATTCAAACAATTAACTAAAAATTTAAAACTAATGACTAAAATTTAAAACTACTAAAACTTAACAATTAAAGACACTAAAAAAAATTCTTTAATATGTTAGACATCCTTTGTCTCTTGAATGTGATTCTTCAAATAATGCGTATGCGCCCCATTCCCAGATTTAGAAAATTGTTGTCCCCAACAATAAACTAACAGAAACTTTATATCCACACATGTATGCGTTATTTGAAGGATCATAGACATAGGTGAAACATCAGTCTGAGCATAAACCAAAACAAGTGTAAATCAGCAAAAATAGAAAAGTAAATATAAAAACAAAAGATAAATGGTGAAATTCCAATCAATACTCCTAAAACTAAAACAATTATGATTCAACAATATAAAATAAATTAAAAGACTCGAAATTCTTGGGTTGCCTCCCAATTAGCGCTTGTTTAACGTCACGAGCCTGATGCATCACTCTTCTTAATCATCAAGTGAATTTAGTGAAATAGAAACTGTGTTCCTATCCACCTGTCCTCCAAAGTAAAGCTTCAGCCGACATCTGTTAACTTTAAAAGACCTGCAATTGTATAAAGGAGAGATTTCTACTATTCCATAAGGATAAATCTTTCGCACAAAGAATGGACCAGACCAACAGGGTTTTAACTTACCTGGAAAAAGCTTTAGACGAAATTTGGAGAGCAATACCTGTTGTCCCGACTCAAATTCTTTTTGGCGAATTTTATTGTTATGCCACTTCTTGGTCTTCTCCTTATAGATCCTAGCATTCTCACATGCAGCTATAGGTGTTTTGGATGCAGTCTGATATGCCCAAGGTGCATCATCAAGCTTTTTGGCCTAATCCTTCTTAGATGTTCCCACAGTCTTTTTCAACTCAACTTTTGGTGCTCCAACTAGGATATCATCTTCTTTCTTCTCAAGCACTTCCATTACTACCTCAACAGCTTCTTGTATGGTCTCTTGGCTTTGAATTTCCAGCTCTTCTTTAAGTTCTTCTTCCTCTGTTTGACCTGCACAAATTACATTATCCAAAACATCTAGCCTAAAACAATCATGTTCATCAGATGGATTTTTCATGGCATCAAATACATTAAAAGTAATAGACTCATTATCCATCCTAAGTTCTAATTTTCCTTTCTCTACATCAATCAGAGCTCTAGCAGTGGCTAAAACTGATCTACCTAAGATAAGTGATGTTTCACTTTCACCATCCATGTCTAAAACTATAAAATCTGCAGGGAAAATAAATTTATCTACTTTAACCAGAACATCTTCAATCACTCCTGTAGGCCTTCTTAGTGAGCGATCTACAAGTTGTAGAGAAACTCTGGTGGGTTTCAATTCAGAAATACCTAGGGACTTGCAAACTGATAATGACATTAAGTTTATGCTTGCCCCAAGGTCACATAGTGCTCTTCCCACATTAATATTCTTTATTGCAATAGGGATATTGAAGCTCCCTGGGTCTTTCAGCTTTGGTGGAAGCTTCCTCTGAATGATAGCACTGCACTCTTCAGTAAGTGCAATAGTCTCATAGTCCTGCAATTTGTGTTTTCTAGACAATAACTTTTTCATAAATTTTGCATAATTTGGCATGTTAGATAATGCTTCAGCAAATAGAATATTAATATGCAATTTCTTAAACATGTCTAAGAACCTGGCAAACTGTTGCTTTTGAATCTGTTGCTTGGACTGCACTGGATATGGAGGTTTCTCAAAAAGAGAAATCCCATTGTTTCTTTGCAGAATTTTTTTCTTCTTTTTCTTTATTTGAAGGTTCTGCTACCTCTGGTTCTGCAGTAGCTGTGGTATTCTCCTCCTCATCTTCTTTATTGCTTACCTTAGGCTTTTCATTAGGAATCATTACCTTTCCACTTCTAGTGGTGATTGCTTTTGCATGTTCCCTTGTGTTTATAATGGCAACGGCGCCAAAAACTTGTTGCGAAAATAGCAAGTGTACCGTTCATTTCAAGTAATAAAGTGAGTAAGTAGAGTATCGTATCCACAGGGATTGAATGTCTAATTTTATCGTAACTTATGTTCTAAGAGATTGGAAGAAAACAATAAGTTGGAAGAGTTATGTGGTGTTGTGGAATTAAACAATTAAATAAATGACAGAAATTAACCAGAACGTAAAAGCAAATTAAAATGGATTGGAACGCAGTTAAGAGAAATAATTGTGGTCAAAACACAATCCCCTTTGATCCCTACCTCTTTCACTTGATTGGTTATTAAATTCAATTACTTCTGATTACTCAGAGGATATATCTTTCCAAATTTAGTTAAATCCTAATTCCTTAGCAATTTAACCCTTTAACCCAATTCAAAATCCTAATTCCTTAGCAATTCCTATCAAGTTAAGCGTTTGAAAGAATATATAATAAAGTTCTGCAATCATACATCCCTTAGATTTATAACAGTGTCACTAGGGAACTGCCCTTGAGACATTTCAGCTAGCTGTTTGGCCAATTGACCAATCTGATTTTCAAGATTACGAATGGAAGCATCTACATTCTTGTGATGAGCTATGGTCTCATTGATGAAGGCATTGGTGGTCTGATGCGGTCATTAGTGGTCTTGATATGATCATTGGTAATCTTTGTTAATTGCAACAAGGCTTTCTCTAATTCAGATAGCTCTTTAGGTGGAATAGATGGAGGTTGTAGATAATGATTAGATTTGTAATCTAAACTTCCTCCCTGAATCCTGCTCTGAAAATTATTACCCATAGCAAAGTTTTGATTTTTCTGGAAATTCTACTGGGGTCTCTGATCATTCCATATACCATTCACCTGCACTGGGTCAGCTCCTATAAGTATAAGACATTCATTAGATTCATGCTCACCTTGGCAATATTCACAGCTGACAGGTAGCATTTTGTTGGATGAGACTTGAGCAGCAGAGACTTGAAGTCTATCAATCTTTTCATTTAATTTGGCCAACTGCTGGGCCAATATTTTCTGCTCTGCTAACATGGCATCACTACTCCTCAACTGGATAGGTTCTCTCTTAGGCTGGGCAGTAATGCTTTCATTCTCATTACGGGCTAAAGAGTTAATTAGCTCATAAGTCTAAGATGTTGTTTTAGATCTTATTGAGCTACCAGCTGCAACATTAACTATCATTCTTAATTCAGGAAGCATACTATTAAAGAAAATACGTACCTACTTACCCACAGGCATGTCATATTGTGGACATCTCCTGATTAGCTCCTGAAATCTGTTTTAGGCTGCACGTAGAGTTTCTCTCTCATTTTGAGTGAAATTGGTGATTTCATTCACCAACCGGTTATATTTTTCCATGGAAAAGTATTGAAAGAAAAATCTTGCAACCAGTTCTTCCCAATTAGTGATTCTATTAGAAGTTTGTCTGTCTAACCATCTGAGTGTTTTTCCCTTAACAGCAAAAGGGAATAATCGTAATCTAATAGCATCATCTGACACCCTTTGATGTCTAATGGTATCACAGATTCTCAGAAATCTGTCAATGAAGTCATGGGGGTCCTCATCATCTTCCCCACCAAACTGACTGCGTTCCACCAATGTAATCAATGACGGATGAATGTCAAAGTTGTTTGCTTGGATTGGTGGTTTGACAATACTGGAGTTTGGTCTAGTGAACATTGGAGCCAGAATATCCTCCATTAGTTTATCTTTTGGTCTTGGCTGATTATTGCCTCGGTCAGCCATTTCTAATTCTAATTCAGATTCAGGAATTGAATCAAAATCAAAATTCTCTACTTCTCTTCTCCTTTGTCTGGCTAATTTCCTGTTTCTTCTAGCAGTCTTCTCTATTTCAGGGTCGTACTGTAGATGATCAGGATTAACTGTACCTCGCATAAACCTCAGAGAAGCAACTTAGTAACAAAAAGATTCCAATCACAGAGATTAAAGTTATTCTAAAATTAGTTATTTCAATCTCCAGTAACGGCGCCAAAAACTTGTTGCGAAACGGCAAGTGTAAGTTCGTTTCAAGTAATAGAGTGAGTAAGTAGAGTATCGTATCCACAGGGATTGAATGTCTAATTTTATCATAACTTACAATCAAAGAGATTGAAAGGAAATAAATTGTTTTAAGAAGAGTAGTGTTGTGTTGTGGAATTAAGCAATTAAATAAATGACAGAAATTAATAAGAAATTAAAACAAGTTTAAATTGATTGTAATGCAGTTAAGAGAAATCATTATGGTTAGAACACAATCCCCTTTGATCCCTACCTCTTTCACTTGAATTGGTTATTAATTTCAATTACTTCTGATTACTCAGAGGATGTATCTTTTCAAA
Organism: Glycine tomentella; assembly: GCA_007407185.1. NCBI lineage: Eukaryota > Viridiplantae > Streptophyta > Magnoliopsida > Fabales > Fabaceae > Glycine > Glycine tomentella. Next base: position 785,318 of record PYAF01005901.1, read on the forward strand.
TTTAGTTAAATCCTAATTCCTTAGCAATTTAACCCTTTAACCTAACTAGAAATCCTAATTCCTTAGCAATTCCTATCAAGCTAAGCATTTAAAAGAATATATCATAAAGTTTCTGCAATCATACATCCCTATCCCCAGGCAATGTAAAAATTGTTATTTTACTCCTGTCAGAAATTAGAATCCCAACATCCCTATTGCGAATTCTAACCCTAAGAACTTAAATAGAATGACCAATTCTAAGAAAGAATATAACAATGAAAAATAGAGTAAAACAAAGCAATCATAATAATCTCAAATTAATACCAATCAAATTACAGAGGAGTTCACATTGGATTTTAGCCCTAACCACAATAAAAGGGATTAGCCAGACATATTCATGTCTAACCTCAAGAAATACAAAGACATCAAAAGTATTCAGAATCTCTCAATTCTTCTGTTGATCTCTGACTTCAATCTTCTCTTCACTGTGTTTCTCTCTGTAAAAGTATATTTCTGTGTGTTCTTCTTTTGGTCTCCTAAGTCCGTATTTATAATTCCATGTCCATATAGTTAATTAGGGTAACTAAACCCTTCTGCTATTTTATTTTTGTGACAAATCTTTCTTGGTTCTGCTTCTTTCCTTCTTTTTGACTTTGAAATAGTAATAAAATGAGATAAAAATAAATAAATAAATAAACTTACCTAATTCTAACCTATATTGCTAACTATTGATTGAATTATAACTAAATTAACCCTAAAAACTAAGATGTGCTAGCAGCATATCATCCATTAAGGTTCGATTTCTTCATTTTGCCACACCATTCTGATCCAGAGAATTAAGCATAGTGTACTGGGCAACAATTCCATGTTCTTGAAGAATTTTCGCAAATAGACCAGGTGCTTGTCCATTCTCCGTTTATCTACCATAGTATTCACCACCTCTATCGGAATTCACAATCTTAATTTGCTTCCCACATTGTTTCTCCACTTCGACCTTAAAAACTTTAAAGGCATCTAAAGTTTCATCTTTAGAACGAAGTAAGTAGAGATACATATATCGTGAAAAATCATCTATGAAGGTGATAAAGTATTTCGGACTACTTGCGTCCATGTCTAGACAACAAATATTTGTATATATGATTTCTAATAGATTTGAGTTCCTTTTTGCTCCTTTTTAGACTTGTTAGTGTGCTTACCCTTAATGCAATCTATACAAGTATCAAAATCAGCAAAATCCAAAGCATTAAGTATCCCTTTATTTATCAATTTCTTAATTCTCTCGATAGAGATGTGTTATAATCTTATGTACTACAACATAGAGAAATTCTCATTCATAACATATCGTTATGTACCAACGTTAACATGCATAACATCATAAATGGTATCATTTTGCAAATTAATATAGAAAAGACCATATTGCAACTCAATCCACCATGAGCCACCACGAACTCTATGACCGAGCCAGCATCGAGTGGGTTAGCACCGGCAACACCACGAGTCCTGTAACACGAGCCACTCCCACCGATTTCACCTTAATCCACCGATTTTCAAATTATTAGTACTAACCATGCCCAACGTGCAGCAGGCTTCAACTTTTCACGCATTTGCTTTAATAGCAAAAGTTCTCGGTGAGGCTTTGGATAATAGAAGCAAACACAGGGTGGTACTAACTACTCTGTTTAATCTATTACACCTGTTCCACAAAATCATAATCAATAACCGTTCAAAATATGCAAAACATTCATGGCATGTTTCATATTGAAGAAGCAGAAAAAGGAGCTGAACTGAAACCATAAGAAAACATGGGTTAGTCAAGAGATTTTTGAAAAGGGTTAAAAACTTGAGTGAATTTAAGTAAGATAAAAGTGCATTTTACTTGTGAATAAAAAAATCATTTGCCTTAATTGTAATGAAAGTAATAAACTTTTTTTGAGGATGAAAACTAGATTTCAACCAGCAATAGACGCGCCTCGATTAGAACCTCGATCACTTGCTAAGTCATTGACCCAAGCGCAAAGATGTTTAGCTAAACTGTCTGACCAGTCATTTTATAATAATTTATGTCAGTCTTATCTATTGGTATAGTCGATGTGGGACTACGGCCAATGTCCCTGTTGAATGTTCCTTCATGGCGATCTCTATGTACTTGTGTTGGCTTCTGAACGTTTACACTTCGATTCACACACTTAATCAACCTGAACAAGATGATGGCATGTATATTTTCAGAACTTCAAATCTTGGATTAAGAGAAACTGAAAAAGATGAAAAAGGCTTAAGTATATACATTAATTCATGATGACCTTGTCACTCAGAAGTTTTCAATAGCCTCTTCCCTTCTCTCATTAAAAACATTTTTAGAACATCTCCATGAAAGGAATGGAAGGGAAAGAAACTATTTATTCAGCGAATTTTATTGTTAGAGAGAGTCTATGTGACATTGTGAATTTCTTCATAAGAAGAGTTCATTATATAAGTAATTATTTCTTAATATTTAAAATTATTTTCTTTTCATCCATCAACACCAACCCTATAAAAAAGAAGAAAAAAAGTATAAAAGTTTAAGTTATTTAAATTTTTTTTAAGAAAATATTATTGGAGTAAAATTGTATATAGGTATTTTAGAAATAACATGCCAGTAGGGATCACTAAAAATAACCTTATGTGTTAAAAAATCCACTTAAAAAACTTACATAAGCTTCAAACCTTTTTTCCACCTCACCCACTTAAAGAATGTGTACCCCTAATCTCAACTTTCTCTTAACAGTTTCAAATTTAAATTTAAAATGTTTTCTTTTTCAATTTAATTATGACTTTTTTTTCTGATAATTGGATGTTTGATTATTTATGCTGTATTATTTGAATTTATATATATATATATATATATATATATATATAGGCTACATATTAGTTTTGCGGCGAGTAGTATGTACATTTTTTAAAAAAGAAAACTATTTATTAACTCCTCCAAATAATTTTGCTTACATATAAAGCTAATTTTCATGTATTTTACTAATTTTAGTAATATATATATATATATATATATATATATTGATGAAAAGGGGAGAGGGACGAAATTAATTTAGAAACTCACCAGTCACCACTTCCTTTTTTTCCACTTATTCTTCAAGAATGAGCTGAACGAGTTGAGGAAGACCAAATAATGACATCAAGAAAGGATCAAGAACGGCCATTAGGCTTCACCTTCACGTGGTAATTCTATTATTTGCTTTCTATTGATCTTTGCTCATTGAGTTAATTATATTCTTTAAAATCCTTCATATGCGTTGTATTATTGAGTGCGTAGCTAGCTAGTTAATTTTCGATTTTTTTTCATCCCATTGATCTAACTAACATTTTATTGATTGATATATATGTGAGACTGTTTAATTTGTTTTCATACTTGATGCTGCATGATGCACCGTCACATCGCAACACAACACTAATTAATATATACAATTCATTACTGTAGTTAGGATTGTTCAATTAGAGCAAATTTCTTGGAATTGATTTATTATCATCATCATCAAGTGTTTTAAGTTAATATATTTTAGTTAAAGAATCCTAATTAAAGATAAACATTATTTTAGTAATAAACAATATCTTGGGTTAGAATTATTAAATTTAGAATCTGAAATAGAGTTGAAATAGGGAAGGCTTATAAATACTTTATACTGATGTTATTTTAGATATACAATTTAGTTTCCAATATTTAGTAAATTCAGAATATTTTCTTAGCTCAACTTAACTTGTCTATTTTATATATTTTTATTTTGCTTTAATTGGTACTAAAACTAGTTACTTTTAGTTGTTGTTGCATGTTGGAATTCTCACAATCATGGTTGGAAAACTAGTTTTCATGGAGAGACGTTGAATTTGATAAATTACTAATGATGATTAAATTTAATTGTGCATATTTACAGGGTACCATGTAACGTCTCAATGGGTTTATTAAAAATATCAACAGAAATAAGTGTGACAAATACTTATCCTTTTAACATCTCACTTTTTTTTTTTCAACACAAACTTGTGTTTTAAAAAGCAAAATGTTAAATGAAAATGACGGCAAAAGAACCCAAATAATACAAATTAAATAAAAAATTACGCATTTGGGGCTGTTTTGAAAGTATTTACCAATCTGGGGCAGCCGGTCCCGCCCAGAACTAGACAGGACTGGTACCGCCCAGAACCAGGCAGGACTAGGGGGGCAGTCCCGCCTGGTTCTGGGCGGTACCAGTCCTGCCCAGTTCTGGGCGGGACCAGCTGCTTTAAATCCTTTCCTTTTTAGTTTTTTCGGACATTATCTGTTGCGCCTTCTGTCACTCTCTAAATTTTTTCTCTGACATCTCTCTAAAGCTTTTGTCTGACCTCTCTGTCAACAGGTAAGTTAATTTATTTAACTTATGAGTATTATTTAATATATTATGTTGTTGAATTTTAAATTTGTTAGAGTCATATTAGTTATTTCATGTTGTAGAAAAAATGTTAGGTTGTAGGATTTAGTTTAGTTGTCAATTTAGTGACTTCAGTTTAGGGTTAACGGTTACGAATTAGGGATTATGAATTAGGGTTTTGTTCAATTGAATTAGGGTTACAAGTTAGGGTTTATGAATTAGGGTTTTGTTCAATTGAATTTACTTAATGTTTAGGGTTTAGTTAGTTAATGTTTATATTATGAAATTGTTAGTGTTTATATTATAAAATTGATAGTGTAAGGGCTAGGGTCTATGGTTTATGAGTAATGGTAACAACATATTCTAACATAATTTTGTTCAACTTATGTAGTTTTTGTTGAGTGAAACAAATGAGTTCAGGTGGTGAGGAGTTTGTCCGTGTTGTGTTATTTTCTAATGGAAGGATATTTGAAGGGAGACAAGGTGTTGTTTTTGAAGGGGAAAAAAGGCAGACACGTATGAAGCGAAGCTCGACAATGGGTGATGTACATGTAAAGATACGCCAAAAATTAGGTCCGCAAGACAACCAATGTATCACACGTATTATGGGAAGATTATGGCAACGTGCAGAGTACATGGGTTTTGAAGTTGTGGACGACGAAGACATAGAGTTGCTAATGGAAGAATTTTTTAAGTTAGCAACGAAAGATTTTTTAGAGTTGTACGTGGACTATACTGTGGCAGATGATGTTTTACCCATTAGGTCAGTTCCTTTAAATCCTGGTAGGCGTAGATCGTCATATGCTGCTCCAGTTGTAAATGTGGCTGCGCCATGTGCTGCTCCATCTGTAAATGTGTCTGAGGAAGATTCACATGACCCAACTTGGGTTATGGATGACGACGAAGAGGATGACGATGATGAGAACATTGCCATGGAAGATCGTCTTCTTGAAGAGGATGCTAGTGCGTCGGATAATGATGACAATGCTGGTGTGGATGCGACTGAATTCCAAGCAAGCATTGCTGCGGGGTCGTCTGAAATCCATCACCATCCTGACGTAGGAGGTAGACAATCACAAGAACCTGTTGAAGGTATGTAACATGACTAAAATCATTTATGAAGTGATATATAATTTATATATCTGTATGTTATATTATTTTAGTGTGCATGTTATGTTTATTCAATTGATTTGGTATTTGAAGGTGCTGAGGTGACTCCTTTTTGGGATGGAATTCCTCACTACACGTATATTGATTGGAGTCATCCAAGCGAAGAAGAATCTTTTACCGGTTCCGGTTCCGGTTCAGTTCAGGGTCCATGGCAATTAGGGGATCCGTTGTTTGTTAAACAAGAATTTGCTTCCAAAAAGGAAGCACAAATCGCATGTAAGCGGAACCTGATGAAGGAGCATCAAGAAGCATATGTGGTTGAGAGCAAGCCTAACA
>PYAF01005901.1:799436-821690 GCA_007407185.1 Glycine tomentella
AGAGAGTAGAGCAATGGGTCCACTTGAAAAACAATGTCCAAGGCTCAAGTAGTCAAAACATGCTTGGCGCAGTTCCTTTCTAGCTTCATTGGGTGAAGTCGAAAAGACCTTATATAGGGCACCTGCCAAAGTATTTATGGTGGATGCCATAGGCTGCAAACAGCATGTCAAGTCATGAGTTGAAGTCCACATATTGTGAAGATTAGAGATTCTAAATTTACTTCCTCATATTTTAATGTTAGAAATAGAATATAAAACCATTCACGTGTCTTTTGTCTTCACCTTCCAGCTCAAGCCTTATGAATGAAAGGTGATTCCCCTTTTCTTTTTTGTCTTATATCCATATTTATGGAGATAGAATTCATGTCATAATTTAAAAAATGAACATGTATAATTCTTTTTCGTAATCGAAAATGATGAGGGAGTTATTGATAATTTGAAAAGACTATTTTATGGAAGAATTAAGTTATTACTCAACAACATCAACATCAACAACATCTTTAATCCAAGTTAAATGGGGTCGGTAATAGATTAACAGAAATGATAGATACAGGAGGTTGAAAAAAAAAAAAAAGGTAAAAGCAAAGAAGGGGGAAAGAATGAGGGGGGACATAAAGAGGAAAGAACTAAAACGGAACCATCTAGAACATAGAGATAACAACGGATCTAACCCTCTACCAAACTTATAGTTTTTCTCCATTCCATCCTAAGACACACCATCCGTCGATCTGTATCTCATTCCATTAAGTCTTGCTTAACTACCTTTCCCAAGGTAAGTTTCGGTCTACCTCTACCTCTCTTTATGTCGACCTCTTGATAACAAACTTTTATTCTTACGGGAGCATCAAAGGGCTGTCTCATTACATTTTCAAACCACCTCAATCTATGTTCCCTCATCTTTTCACTCACCAATACTATTGCTATCTTTCGTGGAATATCTTTATTTCTTATCTTATTCATCTTCATATAACCACACATTCACCTTAACATCCTAATTTTTACTATCCCTATTTTATGTTCATGTTGTCTATATGCTGGTCAACATTCAGCTCCATATAACATTGCAGGTCTTACAATTGTTCTATAGAATTTTCCTTTTAGTTTAAGGGGAATTTTGCGGTCACACAACAATCCAGATGAATTTTACCATTTCATCCACCCTGCTTTGATTCTATGATTTACATCCTCATTAATCTCTCCACCTTTTTGCAAAATTGATCTCAGGTATCTAAAAGCATCTTTCTTGAATACCTCTTGATCAAGTAAATGCACGCAGTCTTGATCATCACCTCTTACTAGTGAAAACTCACATTTCATATACTCAATCTTGCTCCGGCTTAACATGAGTCCTTTAGAATACAAAGCGCTTCTCCACAATTCAAGTTTCCTATTAACACTATCTTTGGTCTCATCAGTAAGCACAATACCATCTACAAAAAGCATACACCACGACACTTCCTTTTAAATATCTTTTGTTAGTTCATTCATCACTAAGGCAAAAAGATAAGGACTAAGAGCCGAACCTTGGTGTACATCTACTGTGATAGAAAATAACTTAATGTTCCATTACAAGCTTTCACACACTTGGTAGCCCCATCATACATATCCTTGATTGCATTTAAATACTTTAATGATATTTTTTTCTTCTCAAGAATTCATCATAAAACTTTTCTTGGGACCCTATTGTATGTTTTCTCGAGATTTATGAACATCATATGTAAGTATTTCTTTTTTTCTTGATACCTTTCCATTAATTGTCGCATCAAGAAAATGACTTCTATGGTACATCTTCCTGACATGAATCCAAATTAATTTACAGAAACCTTGGTCTCTCTCATCAAGTTATTACTCAACAAATTTAAATTTGAATTTTTTAAAGGATGAGATCAGTTCAGAAGTACTTTTTGTAACTTTTATTTAAAGAAATGTTAAAGTGTATTTTATTTTTTCTTTATTAAATGTATTTATTTAAAAAAAAAAATCTAGAACAAACAGATTTCAATAGGTCTAATTGAAAATCATCCAATAAAATCGAATATTATCTATCTTAGAGATATATCATAGGATAAATAAATGGTTTATGCTATGGCATCAAAGCCTCAATGACTAAGTAGTAAAGTTCAACCCTGCCACTTGCCACCCAATTGCTCTAAGAAAAAAGTTGAATTTCAGCACAAGGTAGGTGGCCTGCAAATTATTCATGTTTCAAGGTCCAAAGGCTCTAGTGTGAAGGGGTGTGTTCAGAATATATTCACGTGTCTTAACCTAAAAGTTTAAGCTTTTGGATAGTTGGTTTGTGATATTTACCATCTATTGGTTTCCACAAACATGTACCGGATCCCAATGCCACATATTCTTAAACAGACATTATTAGGCACCTAAGAAACATTCTATATGGACCAATTTAAAAGACAGGATATAAGTTCCAGTGTGCCTTGAATAGTATATAAGCCAACAAGAAAATACTGCTCACCTTGCGTAAGATGTAAAAGGATTCAAGATGTCTGCATAATGAGGTTGCATCATTCAGGTCACAAATTGGCTTAAGAAGATTCCGCAGCACAACAATATCAGACAGTGCCACTGTCATTCCTCCACCAGTCAAAGGATGACGCATGTTGAAAGCATCACCCATTAACAGAGCTCCAGGAGTAGGATATGGATATGCTGGCATGCTACTGTTAGGCATGGTTCTGATATTTCCTTGATCAATTGCAGATATGAAAGCATCACGAAGCTCAGGTGGAATCTGGACAACGAAAAGTTACACCAGAAACATAGGAAGATGAAGGCAGAAATCACTTTTCCATCTTAATTGCATACTTGTGGACAGAAAAGTAATGACAAATCACAAATGGACTATCCACAACGCAAGCAGGAATGCAGGATCATAACACATACCTGGGAAGCCACCGTAGCCCTCAGGTAGTTAGCCATTCCACCTTTACCAATAGGAGGAACTTTTTGACCAGGTATATCAACCAAGCAGCGAACTTCAGTGCTGCTGATACGATAAAATAAGATAGGGGAAGGATCAGCCAAAATAACATGCCCATAATTTTCAAGTGGGAGTTGACAATTCTCCAGAACTAAACCCACGAAACAGGAGGGTACTTCTACCTGGGAAGTGTTCAATAATAATATATCAAGGAAGTCAAGCAAACTGGTACACAACTGACAAAATTCTCTAGATTTCCAGTTTCACCAAACTGTCTTTGAATTGATATCATTAAAAAAGAAAAATGATATTTTTGCAACTCAACTTATTTAGAACAGCTCAACCTTGGGGTAGCAGAGAGACTGACGCAGATTTGAGAAACAGCCATCACAAACAATTGTGAGGGGAGCATATGCTTTAAGTTCTTGGCCATCTTTAGTTTTGTACTGAACCCCTATAATAGTTCTATTATCCTGTTCAAGAAGAGATGTTACAGTGCCCTGTTCCATTCGTACACTGAACAGTGAACAAAGCAGATGATATCAGACAAAAAGAATACACTGCACAAACAATAATTTCAATAACATATTAGCTAGCTTTTGGATTATTTTGTAGCCAATTAAGTAACTTTAATAAGTAAATTAACAATCACAATAGATTAAGAAGGACTACTGGTGCAGAGCAGCAGCTTTTTCTCTCATCCTCTGTATAAACCGTCCGTTATGGAAGCTCCTACCAGCCACATCAGCATGAAACTTCTCCAAAGGATAAGGCAGCTTAGTTTTTTTCCCGTCCTTGAAAAGAACATATCCTAACACCCTTTGTGCATCAATTTGCTCCAGACAGTCTGACAAAGAAGAATATATACAGCACATTTTAAACAATAACTGATAAAAGAGAATAGTATCTCACAGCAAGCTTAACTTCCTCCAACATTAAGCATAAGATAATTTTAGTGGCATAATACATAAAAAATTTAAGAGAAATAAATTATGGTCTTGAAAACATTATCATTTATCATATATCATAAAAAAAAAATATTGGTAATAATAATTGGTTCTATATACTTTTTCCCTGCTTCAAGTGACATGAACTGCAAAGGGTTTGGGAGTTAAGCTATAAGTCCCACTCAGAGAATGTTGAGCAGTAAATGCCAACATGAACAAAACTTAGTGTAGTGAGGATGAATATGCCAATGTGGGTGAGTAGAAGAATACAAGAAAAGATTAGGATTAAATGTATCCAAGAGAAAATTGAAGTAGCTCTTATCGAGAAAATGACAGATGCTTAAGATGGTTTAGTCATGTCTAAAGGCCAAGAGAGTGAGATTAGTGGATCCAATGGAGAATCTGAAGTAGAGAAAGACCAAACTATAGAAAGCATTAATACTAGCCTTACTCTAAATGGTTTTACCATTGGCTTCGTCTAAAGTCTAATGACATTGATCCATGTAGATGAAACCACCGAATAGGATAAGAGGGCTGCTGTTTTTTTTTTTTTTTTGGGTGTTACTGGACACAACTCTTTTTTAAGAGAGAGGACTCTAATCATCATATAGGTTACAAGATTTACAAACACAGAGATGGTGATAAAATCAAACTAAATAATATAAATAAATAAAAAAACTAGGCAGGTTTAACAGCTTGTAAAAATATGAATAAAATGAATATATAGCAGGAGCAAATGAGGAAAGGCGCATAAATTTCATTTCACTTTGTGATAGTGGCAATTGGGTTTTCGTGCATGCATAAAATATATGATTAGAAGAGTACATCCAACCTCATTCTTGAAATAATCTTGTTTGCTATCTAATTTGAAACGTACCTTGTAACCCTAATTCAATTAGCTTTAGATATCCTCCTGGCTGGAGAAGTTCACCAACGATTCTGTCTGGCTCTCTCAAGTCTCTCTCAATAACATGGACACACCGTTCATCCTTCAAAAATTTCAATACATAAATACTAATTTTAGTAAACTAGGAGAATCTTACTTTACTTTTCCTTCTTATTTTTTTCCTATAAATGCTTAAACCTATTCAAAACTTAATATACTTAATGCTAAAAAAAAAAAGATTTACGTACACATAACACAATAGAATCATCGTTCTCTCCATGTGAGAAGTTTCTGACCAGTTTTTCTTCACAATCCTGACTGATATTGCTTTTTCATTCTATCTTTTTTCTATTTCCTTTTGCTGGCTAGTCATGGCCAATGAAATGCCAACCCTAGATGATCTGCAGCTAGACGATAATGATATTGGAGTCAAAATACCAGATAGTGTAATAACAAATGAAGGTTTTGATCCAGCACTATGTTTGTGGGACGATTCTAGACAGACAGACAGACCGGTGAGAGCACACATCATGAAAGAACAAAAGTCATTGATTTGGAGACCACTTCAAGGAGTTTCAATCAATGAAATCAACTCAGACACGTTTCTATTTCAATTTTTCCACCAAGTTGACATACAGAAAGTGCTAATGGGTGGACCTTGGAGCTTTGATAAGCAAATGCTCATTCTCAGTGTGATAAAGGAGGGTAAGGACCCAGCAACTGTTCCCTTGTTCAACATCCCGTTCTAGATTCAAATACACTGATTGCCTGTATTGGAGACAAAGAGCAAAGGTGTAGTATTGGCTGAGAGATGGAGACATCAACTCAAAAAAAAAAAAAAAAAAATCACTTTTTTGCCACAACAAGGAAAAAGATGAACAATATTGCCTCTCTCTCACTCGTGAAGATGGTATGGTTGTGAAAGACCATAATGAAATTAGTTATGTGACAAAGTTGTATTTTGATAACTTGTATTCTGGTTCTAATGTTGAGTTGTATGAAGTAATAAATCATGTTCCCCTCTACTTGTCATCTAATGATAATTTTTCCTTGCTTGCTCCTAGGGGTGGAAGGCCATGCTTGGTTAGGCCTGGCCTTGGCCTGATTTAAAAACATAAAGTTTGGTCTGGTCTATTTACTTGTCATAGATTTTTTTTTTTTTTAGGCTTGCCCTGACCTATTTAAAAGTCTGGTTTGGCCTACGAGTCTATTAAAAAGCCTATTTCTAATAGAAAATTTAATTTTACAAAACACTTTAAATCAATTTAGAAAAATTAAAGAAATAATTTTAAAACAGAAATGTCTCAACATCTTACTTATATTTTCAAATAAGTAATAATCATTTTATGAGATTTTCAAGATGATTTTTTGAACTGATTGATCATCCACCTTAATAATAAGAAAAAATATTTTTAGAAAAATAAATATGTTATTTTTAAATTTTAATATATATATATATATATATATATATTAAATAGGCCAGCCTGATAGGCCTAACAGGCTTTTTTTAAAGTTTGAGCCTGACCTTTTTATTTAAGCAGGCTTTTCAAAAATCCTTAGCCTATCCTTTATAATAAACAAATATATTATTTTTAAATTTTAATATATATATATATAGATATATATTAAATAGGTCAGCCTGATAGGCCTAACAGGCTTTTTTTAAAGTCTGAGCCTGACCTTTTTATTTAAGCAGGCTTTTCAAAAATCCTTAGCCTATCCTTTATAATAAACAAATATATTATTTTTAAATTTTAATATATATATATATATATATATTAAATAGGTCAGCCTGATAGGCCTAACAGGCTTTTTTTAAAGTTTGAGCCTGACCTTTTTATTTAAGCATGCTTTTCAAAAATCCTTAGTCTATCCTTTATAATAAACAAGCCAGGTCAGGCCAAAAGCCCCTGATAGGCAACCTGGCCCATTTTGCTCCTTCTTCTATTGATGAATTCAAAAATGTCCTTTTTCAAATGGATTCCAATAAATCTCCTGGTCCAGATGGCTTGAACCCAACCTTCTACAAAAAAAATTGGAATCTATGTGGCCTTCATATTTTTACAGCTTAATCTTGGCTAGAAAGTGGATCCTTCCCTCTTCAAATTAACCCTCTATTGTTCTTATCCCCAAAATTTCAAACCCTACAACCATGAAGAGTTTAGACCCATTTCTTTATGTAATGTCTTTTACAAAATTATTTCAAAAACCATAGCCAATCGTCTCAAGCATTTATTGCAAAAATGTATCTCTAAGGAACAATATGCTTTTGTAGAGGGTCCTTCTATCTTGGACAATTTCCTTATTGCTTCTCAAATCATCCACCACATAAATGTAAAACTAGAGGCAAATCTGGTGAGGTGACTCTAAAAATTGGCATCATAAGGCTTTTGACAAGGTGCAATGGAAATACTTGTTCAATTTGATGGAAAAAATGGGTTTTGATGCAAAATGGATTGGTTGGATAAATATTTGTCTAGAAACTATTCAATATTCAGTCAAGGTTAATAGGATTTTGTTGGCAAAAAATTTCTTCAGGGACAGGACTTAGGGTGACCGTCACTGTATCTTTTTATTCTTTGCACAGAGGAACTTTCTTCCATATTGAAACACTTTTGAGAGAAAAAGAGAGTTCCATGGTATTAAGGTGTGTATAGGGGTCCTTACCCTTTCACACCTTTTTTATGATGATTGTTTTCTATTTTGCAGGACACATGAAGGAGAGATAACTACTCTGATCAATATCCTTGACATATGGAAGGGCTTTTGGACAACAGATAAATTTCCAGAAATCTGAGGTATTTTTCAGTTCCAACACTAGAAATGATTTAAGACAATCTACTATGTCATCTCTGAGTGTTTCTAATCTCATTGGAACTGGAAAATATATTGGTCTCCCTTCTATTATTGGTAGAAAAAATAAAGTTGTTTTTGGTTTTTTAAGGACAAGCTCTGGAAACGCATCAATCACTGGTCCAACAAATATTTGTCAAAAACAGGAAAGGAGGTTCTTCTCAAATCATGTGCTTAGGCAATTCCATCATACTGCAGGAGTGTTTACTTGCTTCCTACATCTTTAGAGGAAGAAGTCCAAAAATTGATGAACTCATTCTGGTGGGGATCTAAAGCTGGCTCAAGGAAAGGAATCAATGGGTTGAACTGGGAAAAACTAACAATGAAAAAGGAATTAGGAGGGATGGGATTTAGACATCTTAATGGATTCAATCTTGCCATGCTAGGAAAGCAAGCTGGAAATTTTCCACAAATTCGGATGCTAAAATGACTCAGGTATTCAAAGCTAAATACTTTTCCAATAGAGGATTCTTGGATGCCCCCCTAGGACACAATCCAAGCTATACATGACGTAACATCCACACTTCACAAGCTTTGGTAAGGGAAGGCATGAGATGAAGGTCTGGAAACGGAAGTTCTATAAACATTTAGACACAGCCTTGGATTCGAAACAAAGATAAGTATTATGTTTCATCAAAAATTCCTTTTGGCCTTGAACATTTGACTGTTAGTTCACTTATTGATTTCGAAAGTAACTATTGGAAGAGTGATATTGTTGATCAAATTTTTAATGATGGTGATTCACGAGATATTATGAGAATGCTAATTCTTAACCCTCATGAACTTGATATCCTTATTTGGAAAGCAAGCACCTCTGGATCATTTACAGTTCGGTCTGCATATCACATTTTAATGGAGACAATGATCAAAAATCAAGCTTTCAAGGTGCCAGGACAATGGAACACTATATGGGACCTTCAAATTCCTCCAAAGATCAAACATTTCCTATGGAGAACGCTTGGTGGATGTCTGCCAACAAGAATGCAACTTAGGACCAAGGTTGTCACTTGCTCGAGTTTGTGTGCTAATGAATGGCACGTTTTTTTTGGTTGTGACCAGGTGAAAAGTGTATGGACAGAAGTGGGAATTTGGTACACCATTAGCTCTCATATACAAAGCTTTGAATCTGCTAAGGAGATGATATTCAACATGCTGCATACTCTACCAACACATCAGAAAAGCATCTTTGCAACCATGCTTTGGTGCATATGGAAGAGGAGAAATGACAAGATATGGGAAGCCAAAAATCCACCAGCAAAGGTCTCTACAAATCTCGCATTGCACTTCCTGCATGAATGGAGATCTGTTCGCCATTATCCATCAAAGCAGGTGGCTAACTCAGACTCATGAAATGCAGTTTTGACATGGAAGAAGCCACAACATGGAACTGTCAAGCTCAATATTGATGCAACAATCTTCACAGAGCAAGGAATGTCTGGTGCAGGCTTGGTAATTTGCAGGGAGAATGGAATTTTTATTGCAGCAAAAACTGTGACGTCACTAGGAATAATAGAGCCAAAAGAAACTGAGGCACAGGCAATTAAATGGCTGCCAGACATACAGTTTCAGCACATAACTCTTGAGGTTGATTGCAAATCAGTTACGGATTGCCTTAACTCCAATGATAAAGGCTTTTCAGAATTTTATCACATCATGAACACTTGTAAATCTCTTCTTAACAGTTATCCAAAGTAGTCAAGAGGTAGGCAAACCAAGTTGTCCACTCTCTTACTAATGCATCTAGGTTTTATGCTAGCAATCAACTCTTTGAGCATATTCCCAATTGTAATTTCAATATTGTTATGAATGAAATGACATAAGTTTGTTCTTTAAAAAAAAAAAAAAAACAATAGAATCATAACAGAAATGAATGCATATAGGAATCCAACTAAAAAAACGTAAATATCTTACAATTTAGTAATTTTTTTATTTTTTGTCCTTGTAAAAAAAAATTATTTCTAGTTCTTATAAATTATGTTTATCTTATTTCTTGTCTTCATAGAATTTTAGATAACACCTTTTATATTATTAAAGTGTTTTAAGGAAAAAAAAAAAAAACAAACATAATTTTAAAAAATTAAAAACAAATAATTTTACAAGAACCAAAAATAAAAAACTATAAATTACAAGAACTAAAAATAAAAAAAAGGATAAATTACTAACTAAAAAATATTTAAACCAACTAAAAATAATTTACAAATTCATGAACTTAATAATAAAAAAATTTAAGTACAAAGAATTATTTCAAAATCAATACTAGATAATTCAATGATATGAGAATTAACAATTTAACCCAAAATGTTTTGTAAAAAAAAAACTCAAAAAGCACAACACGTGAGGTGGCGCGAGGATCCAAAATCAGAGGGACGCACCTTGGCGAGGGTGTAGGCGAGAGCGGAACCGGCGACGCCGGCGCCAACGACGATCACGTCGGCGGCGCCGGAGAATCCGGGAGGCGGATCTGCCGCGGCATTGCGACGGAGAGTGGTTGTTGTTCGGAGAAGTGGCGGCGATGCGGTGGGAAGGTGGTTAGGGAAGAGGAGAGGAGAGTGATGATGACGAGGTTTGTTGAAACTGAATTTGAAGAACGCGCAGTGGAACGTGGCTTCGGCAATTGTCGTCGTGGTTTTGTGGTGGGTGAGGGAGTGTGAAGAAACTGAAAGCATTGTGAAGGAACAAGACATAACTTATGCCTTGAACTAAAATGAACGAATTATTACCACACTCTTAATCCACTAATAATATCTACATTTTTTTAACAAGAAAAAAATTACAAAACTAGACATACTATATATTGATGACATTTGGAAAAAATAAGGGACAAAATGATAAACATCTGGTAAAAATATGGACAAAATGTAATTGGACATCTCTCTTTAGACATTTTTTATTAATGACATTTGGCAAAAAAAAAAACGTGCTAGTTACACCTCCCTTTTAATAAGTGCACTCCAATATTTCAAAATAAAAATTTACTAATTGCATCCCTATTTGATAAGTGCACTCTAATATTTTCAAATTAAAACTTGGTACTTGCACTACTTTTTTGATAAGTAAATTAATATTTCCTTTTAAATCTTAAATACTTATTATATTATTTCTTTCATCTCTCTCACACGTTATTTCTTTAATGCGGAGGTAGTGTGATATTATTTATGTACACAGGATATTGTATTAGCCAGTTACAAAAATACAAAATTTCAATATTATTTTAATTTTTCCTTTTAATAAAACTCTAAATAACTGGTTATATAGTAATTCCTCTCTTATTTACTTGACAATTGTCTAGAAACTTGCTAAGTACATTGATTTTTTTTCATTTTATGTTATAATTTTCATAATCTCCTACTTTGGGTCCCTCATATTTCTTAATATTGTTGATTCTCATCTCAATTGACTGAGTCTAAATTAAGGCATGATTTCAACATAGATGTATTATCACAAGAAGAAAAAATTATTATTGAACTTCACTTCTTTTTTTCTCTTATTAATTTACTTGATAATTGTCTAGAATGCAGTGGTCTTCTTTCATTTTATGTTATGATTTTCACAATTTTTTCCTTTGGGCCCTTCATATTTCTCAATGTTATTGGTTCTCACCTCAATTGGCTGAGTCTAATTATTGGCAGGTTTGCACATGCATGACAAAAGATGGAACCTTAAGTTGATCAATTGCTTATGGTTTGATTTCAACATAGGTATATTATCACAAGAAGAAAAAATTATTATTAAACTTCACTTCTTTATTTCTCTTATTTTTACTACACATTCATTTTGTCATTAATAAACTATGCTAGATCTTGTAATTTTTTAAATATCTTTTCAGTCTAGATGATATGTTGTCTTAACTATCTTTTTAAGAGTTATGTGTGTTCAAATATCTTCTTTATCGTCTTTTCTTTTTTCTCAACTCTGGAACGTTCTTCTTCTCTTATGTTCTCTGTCTTCTCACCATTTTTCTCTCTTCTCTTACCTTCTTCATTCACTCAATTTATTTTCTCTCTTCTAAAAATAAATCAATAAAATATTTTTTTATTTTTCTGTTAACCATTCAACATCGTAACTCTCGCTGAAGATGTCTTTGCCAGCTACTGTGATTACAACATCTTCATAATTATTTCATGATTTATACTGGTCTGTTGTAACAAAGGTGAATAATTTTTTTAATTTCCATTTTCTTGGTTGATTTTGGTTTGGCCTAATTACTTTCTTTGTTTTTTTCTCCATCAAAATTTCTCTAATATTGTGAATATGGACTAAATTTGTTAAAAAAGTTTATTTGATATGGCCTATGGTTAAAGTATTTTGTGGAAAATGATACTAAACGAGTCTTTATAAGAATAAATGGGAACTGGAAAATTTTTTAAATATTTATTTGATTTTGTTTTAGAATGATTTATTGGTTGCAAATTATGTATTTGATCAAATGTCAATATGACATTTTTGGGTATGTTTCCTTATTTATCATTTTACTTTTAAATTTATGACACTTTTGAGATTATTTTTCACATGTGAACTTTTTAGTTGATTCCTTCGGTTTGGTATTATCTTATAGAGTAGGAATTTTTACATACAATCTTTTTTTAGTTGTTGTTGCTTATCTTTTGTTAATATTACTTCTATTTATAATCAATAGTTCAATTATATTTGTTTTAAAAAAGTTAGTAAATGAAAACTGATATTTATTGTAGAAATTTAAGTGAACGAGTAAAGGATAAATGAAATGTTCAATTATGAAATTTGAAATTGTTGTGACCCGTCAGTTATATTTATAGACAATATTCTATTTCTAGGCTGGAATTTTGTAAAATATTAACAAAATGGTTAAAAAGTACTACATTACAAATTGATCGTCAGGTGCCTATAATTATATTTCACTATATTTATATACCTATTGTTATTAAATAATCTTTCTTTATTACACATGCAAAAAGAATACTAATAGACGCAATCGAAGACAAAATATACGCACAAATAAGTGTTAGAATTTTCATTTGTGTGTTTACTTATTATTATCATATCTTTACATTATACACAACAAACATAATTTCTTATTCCTATTATAAATTCATCATTTTCTTCATTTCTAAAATATTTATATGTTTATTTATTATAAAAAAAGATTTTCAATTTGAAGTGAAGCGCAGCAAACCGATACATCCCATGCGAACGCATGGATTACCGACTAGTTTTAAGATAAAATGTGATAATAATTTATAATAGTTAAAAATAAAAATATAAAATGAGATTATTTCCTTTTAGCATATACATATATAAGATACATCTTCAAATAAAAATACACCCTTTAATCATCCTCCTATAAATTTGACTTTTCTGCCTTCCCCTTCGACCGACCAATACCACCAAAGTAATATTAATTTTGTTATTCAGAATTTCAGATCACTGAATTTCTCCTTTTCAGCTCCTTAAAAATTTCTTTAGTTATTTCATATTGTTTATAGTTTTTTAAGTGGACATTTTATACTAGGTTTTTTTTTTTTTTTAACTTAAGGATCCATGATTTCTAGGAATTTCAAGGAATAATGAATCTTATGTTTGTGATTTTTTGTAAATCATTAAAATTTGTTTGGTTATCTAAAATTATTTTTAGAAATATTTACTTATATTTACGGAAAACCTTTGATTTCTATGTTTTCTTTTAATAAAACTTTCTCAAGAATATTAGTTTTTTTTTATTCTCGAAAGTACTCTTTTAATGAAATAACTTCACTAGATATTGCATTCATTTTTATCTTAGATAATTTCTCTTCAATTATTTGTACGGTGATAAAGTTTTTCTAAAACCATGCACAAAACAATACTCTTTTCTAAAAACAATGAAATGGAATTGAAAAACACATCCTATTATATTATGATATTGCTTTGGTGACTCCAAATATTGCCATGTTTTGTTTTGCATATGAATTATTATTAATAAATTGTCCAAAATAATAATAAAAATGACAATATTGAGTCATATAGTAAACAAACAAGAGATACTACTAGATATTATTATTATGAAGAAGTTAATATAGTAAACGAAATATAAATTATCTATTGAAAACTAAAACAATAATTTGATTTAACTATATTTTAAAGTAATATTTTATTTTAATAGTTTGCATACAATTAAAATATTTTATATACCTTAAAAATTAAAAATATTATTTTTAAATTTTAAATATTGTTACGGATAAAAGATAAACATATATTATCTTTTGTTCGATTAGTTCAAATGTTTGAATCTCCAATAAATCTCTTATCATAACCACCCAAAGATAACCATCAGAAGATACAAGATATGATTGTTATCTTCCAGTTATCAATATCTCCGCAGATCAAGGAAGAAGATGTTGGGCTCAACCGTCTGCTTTCAAAGTCCAGGTAAAATCCTATAAATACATCACAAACCATGGTGAAAGGTACGCATACAATTCTGACTCTCTCTTTCCATTCACACAGCACACACTGCACACCAATTGCTTCGTGTGTATCGCTGCTGTGATCTTCTTCTTCCTTAAGTTGCTTCAGTTCATAAGCTTCTTAAGAGAGAGAGAGAGCTTGATCCTAAAGAAAATCATCCAACACCACTTGTTGGATATTTCTGTTCTCTCTGAGCAGAACATTGGCGCTGTCTGTGGGGACGATAAATTTCGAATCCCACCATCTCTCAATGGCTAATACCAGAAGACACCAGAACGCCAGACGTGAAGAGCCACCCAGGAATCCGAATCGGGAGAATGTGGTGGCAGAAGATGCATTGTCCCACACGACTTCATCTCGTGCGGGACCTGCAACACATGCGTCGACCAACACACCACCGGCTGCGCAAGAAAACCCTGAAGCTTCTCAGCGTTTTATTCAGAATGCTTTCCAGTCCTTGTTAGCTCGAATGGAGAATCTGGAGAAGCGCTATGAACTCCAACGCCAGGAAGACATCCAGCGGCTGATTGCCCAGTTGGAGGAACGCGATAACAGAAGGCGAGAAGAGGAACGTCGGCGAAATGCCAACCATATGGAAGACCACGCAAAGACCGACCAGCATCATGCAGTAACCAGGAGGCAGAGACCAGCAACGTCGACCCGCACGGCGGGAACCGACCAGGTAGACCCCATTGACCATTCCGAGCAGGGAAGAGCGTCTCGTTCACAACACGAGGCACTTCGCTTGTCCTCGGCCATGACACCAGAATACGTCACGGAGGAGAGGCCGACGGGAGAGGTCACCCGTCAACCTGGCCAAGGCGATGGCACGTATCGAAGGAAGTATCGCCGGGGTCATCAAAATAACAGTCCATTCGTCGACCGCATAGTGGACGCCCAGTTTCTGGAGGATTTCGACGGCTCCTTCTTGTCCAAATATGACGGGAGCCAAGATCCACAGGTACATATCGACGAATTCGATATGCAGATGTGTGTTCGTGGGATTGACGAACCCATCATATCCCGGATCTTTGCTACCACCTTAACCAGGGCCGCCCAGACCTGGTTCCATTCATTGCCGCCATGGACCATTCGCAATTTCGAGGATTTCGGCCAGAAGTTTTTGTTGAATTTTGCGACAAGCAAGAAACAGCCAAAATCCGAGTTTGCCCTGGGAAAGATACGTCAGCAGACCGGGGAGACTTTACAGAGCTACTTGGACCGATTTAAGGAAGCCGCACTGCAAGTTCAAGGATTAGAAGAGAAAGTCCACGTTCACCTCCTGTCGGCCGAGCTTAACGGGTCTTCCAGACTTGCTAAGTCGATTTATAAGGACCCTGTGAAATCCTTAAATGAATTTGGGATCCGATCCAAAAAGTATTTGGAGTTGGAGCAGATGGAGATCGCCAACTCGGCTCCGAGGGAAAACAAAAAACCCTCCTCACCACGGAACCGACGGCAGGAAAATTTCCAGGTTGGACAGTCCAGCCGACATCCGTTGAACACCCCGGCAGGACGACCTCCACGAGGCATCCCCGACCCTTGTTCCAGTCCTGGGAGATATGAGCTGAAGTTTGACAGGTATGCTCCACTGAATGCTACGCGTGGTCAAATCTGGAAGTAAGTGGCTTTCACTGAGATGAGGAAGGTCGACCGACCTCCTCCCATAGTGCAGAGAGAAGGAATGGATTACTCTCGGTATTGTGATTTTCACAATGGACCAGGACATACGACCGACCAATGCTGGGAGCTCCGAGATGCAATAGAGAGGTTCGTACGTGAAGGCAAGCTGCGCCAATATGTAATTCGAACCCAGGGGCACCAAGCCAAGCGAAAAGCCCAGCAGGAGAATAAACCACAAGATGACAAGAAAAGCAAAAAGGACGAGGAGTTCCCAGAACCCGAGTTCGAATGCAACGTCATCACAGGAGGAATGGGAGGAGGAGGAGACACGGCAAATCAGCGGAAGAAATACCTCAAGGAGGTAATGTCAGTAAGGGATAGGCCGAAGTTCAAGGAAAACGACGGCGGGAATAGCAAGAAAGACGCATCCCCGCTGATTTATTTCACCGAGGAAGACTTGAAGGGAGTGGTACCCGGACATGAAGACGGTCTCGTCATAACAGGAACCGTGGCCAATTTCCGAGTCAAAAGGATATTTGTCGACAACGGTAGTTCGACTGACATCATTAACTGGAGTGCCTTCAAAAAGATGAATTTGAAGGAGGAAGACCTGAGGCCGTACCAAACCATGCTATACGGCTTCAACAGAGAAGGCACCGGCTTAAAGGGGCCATCGATCTCCAGCTAACACTAGGAACGAAGGAGGGCTTCAAGTCGGAAAGGGTGACGTTCACCGTCGGTGAATTTCCGTCCCCATATAACATCATCTTGGGCAAACCTACACTCCACAAGTGGGACATCCTGATGTCCACCAAGCATCAGAAGATGAAGATGATAGGGCACCTCGGCAAAGTCATTACGATTTACGGAGATCAAAGAGAATCCCGGCAGTGTTACTATAACACGATCAGGGAAAAGGAGGGTGGCCCATCATCCCCACCTCGAATCCGGCAAGGAGAGCAGAGAGGATCCAAGGCCGAGGCACATTCATCCCGGAAGCCGGTTAATCTAGTAGAGCTGGATCTACGAGATGTCAAAGAATGGAGACCAGAGCCGGTGGACAAGCTTGAAGATGTCCAGATCGACGGTTCCTCGGAATAAATTACGAAGGTGGGCAAGCAATGTGACCCAAAAACCAAGGGCAGGTTGATTCAATGTCTGAGGGAAAATCAGGATGTCTTTGCTTGGAAGGCATCCGATATACCTGGGATTAAGCCCACCTTCTGTTGCCACAAATTGGCAATGTATCCCGGCTCTAAGCCAATAGAACAGAAGAACAGGAAGCTCGGCCCTGATAGGAAACAAGCCCTGACGAAGCATATTGAAGAACTGCTGGAGGCCGGATTTATAAGAGAAATACAATACACGACATGGCTTTCCAACGTGGTCATGGTGAAGAAATCCAACGGGAAGTGGCGGGTCTGCGTCGATTACACAGATCTGAATAAAGTTTATCCCAAGGATTCGTATCCGATGCCGAGTATCGATCAGCTTGTAGACAGCTCGGCCGGTTTCCAATTGTTATCGTTCATGGATGCTTACTCTGGATATAACCAGATTCCCATGCATCCAGACGACAGAGAGAAGACGACATTCCGAGGTATTGATGCCAATTACTGTTATGACATCATGCCTTTCGGTTTGAAAAATGCCCGAGCGACCTACCAGCGGATGATGAATAAGGTTTTCTCGGATCAAATCGGGCGCAGTATTGAAGTATACATCGACGATATGATCACGAAGACATCGGCGGTCGGGGACCACATCTAGGATTTGGAAGAAACCTTCCAGAAACTGAGGCAGCACAGCATACGGCTGAACCCACTGA
Organism: Glycine tomentella; assembly: GCA_007407185.1. Classification (NCBI taxonomy): domain Eukaryota; kingdom Viridiplantae; phylum Streptophyta; class Magnoliopsida; order Fabales; family Fabaceae; genus Glycine; species Glycine tomentella. The sequence continues at coordinate 816,935 of PYAF01005901.1, forward strand.
AGTGTGCGTTTGGGGTAAGAGCCGGGAAATTCTTGGGTTTCATGCTGACCCACAGGGGAATAGAGGCAAACCTGGATAAATGCAAGGCCGTCCTGGATATGCAATTTCCGAGCAACAAGAAGGAGGTCCAACAATTGACAGGGAGGATGGCGGCCTTAACCTGGTTTCTTCCGAGGTCCGCGGAGAAGGCTCTTCCTTTCTTCAAGCTATTGAAGAAAGAAGCAAGTATAGGCTGGAACTCAGCATTTGAGGAGGCATTTCAGCAGATCAAGACGTGCTTAGCGTCACCTCCAGTGTTGTCAAAGCCCGAGCTGGGAGAAACGCTCGTCCTGTACCTCTCGGTCGGCGAAGAAGCCATTAGCGCCGTACTGGTCAGAGAAGTGGGTAAGTCACAGTTGCCGGTATATTTTGTAAGCCGAGCTCTCAAGAATTCAGAACTAAAATACCAGAAGCTCGAGAAGGTGGCTTTTTCTCTGCTCACCAAAGCAAAGAGGCTCCGCCCATACTTTCAGAGCCACACCGTCATTGTACGAACAAATCAGCCCATCCGACAGGTGTTGCACAAACCGGATTTAGCAGGGAGAATGATGAACTGGGCCATTCAGCTATCCGAGTTCGACATTCAGTATAAGGCCCGACATGCCATTAAGTCACAAGCTTTGGCCGACTTCATAGTAGAACTGACCCCGACATCAGCCGCTCAACAGAAGGATAAGGTATGGAAAGTTTACGTTGACGGTTCGTCCAATGCGAAGGGAAGTGGAGCTGGGAACATCGTCGAAAACCCCGATGGTGTATCTCTGAACAATCATTGCAGCTTAATTTTCTGACTTCTAATAATCAAGCGGAATATGAAGCTTTGATCGCCGAGCTGAAGCAAGTCAAGGAGCAGGAAGCGTCGAGGGTCAACGTCTTCACTGACTCGCAGCTGGTTTTCGCGCATATCGAGGGAAGATATCAAACTAAAGGCCCTCTACTAGCCAAGTATCTGATTAAAGTAAAGGAGATGATGGCTGACTTTGATGAAGTAGTGGTCGCACACATCCCAAGGGAGGAGAACGCCCTAGCCGACATACTATCAAAGTTGGCTAGCACGAAAGGAGCGGGGAACCACAAGACGGTTATACAACAGGAGCTTGCCCAGCCGGCGTGCGTCATGGTCATATTAGTCGCTGAGGACTGGAGGAGGCCCATAATCAATTACTTGGAGCAAGGAGTCGTCCCAAATGAGGAATTAGAGGCGAAAAGATTGCTCCGAGAGGCCGCGATGTATGTAATCCTTGACGGTGAACTATACTGCCAAGGTCTACATACTCCGCTATTGTTGTGTCTAAGCTTAGACCAAGCTGAGTATGTGCTCTCGAAAATACACGAAGAGATCGATGGACAACACATGGGGGCAAGAGCTTTGGCACTAAAGGCTCTTCGCGTAGGATATTTTTAGCCAACCATGAAGGCAGACGCAGCAGAGCATGTCAAGAAGTGTGATAGTTGCCAGAAGCATGCAAAAATAGTATGGGTCCCCCTGTCCGAACTCAGCTTGATCACGGCTCCGTGGCCATTTTACAAATGGGGCATGGATCTCCTGGGGCTGTTTAAGGCTACGGAAGGCCAAATGAGATAGCTAATAGTGGCCGTTGACTACTTTACCAAGTGGATTGAGGCCGAGCCGTTATCTGCCATCACCTCGGCCCGAGTTCAAAAGTTCTTGGAACGGAGCATAATAGCAAGGTTTAGAATCCCGACAGAAATTGTTACCGATAACGGGACACAATTTGCCAACGGTACGTTCAAAGCAATGATGACCAGCTTCCATATCAAGCACCACTTCACCTCAGTAGAGCACCCGCAATCTAACGGCCAAGCAGAGCCAGCGAATAAAGTCATCCTTGATGGGCTAAAGAAAAGAATGCATGAAGCCGGATCGAACTGGGTTGAGCAACTTTACTATGTGCTTTGGGCTTATAGAACTACGACCCAAACGACCACCGGAGAAACCCCATTCAGGATGACTTATGGCTGTGAAGCCATGATTCCCGTAGAGATCAGCCAATCATCTTGGAGGAGGTAGCATATATCCCAGGAGAACGACAATGATGTTGCACTTGCTGCCGAGCTGGAATTGATAGAAGAAGTCCGCACGGCTGCCCATCGCCGAGATCTACATCAAAAGGGCAAATTGGCCCAAAGATTCAATAAAAGAGTGAGACCGAGATCTTTTGAAAAAGACGATCTCGTGTTACGCCGAGCAGACATCGGGAATAAGAATGCCCAAGATGGGAAGCTAGCAACAAACTGGGAAGGACCGTACCAAGTTGTCCAAAATCTTGGGCAAGGAGCATACTTATTGGAAACATTGGACGGCAAGCAAGTCAAACAGACTTGGAACGCGGAAAAGTTAAAGAAATACTATAGCTGACAATGTACAGCCCAGAAAGTCCATGTGTTTTCCTTTAGTTGGCTTTAAGTCCGTCATCAGAATCATGGACACCATGTGTTTCCCTTTAATTGGCTGTCAAGCCCGTCATAGGGATCATGGGAGCCATTGGGATTTCCCTTAGTAGGAATCACTAGAAAAATTTTCATGTATTTCTCATTAGTCGATTATGTGAACCGGGAACATAAAACCCGCGCAAGTCTATCATTGAGACCATGAATGCATGTAAATCTTCGAAGATTATCAATAAAATCCTTAATGCAAGGAACATTTTGTGCATAAACTTTGAGCGCTTAGTCGTTGTTTTATATTAACTCGGTCCTGATCAGGCCGACGTAATTATTTAACCACGGTGAATCATCAAATTTTCCGAAAGAATTACATCTACGGGTTAACGTTACGAATATATTAACAGTTGCTAAAACGGGAACATGATTCCATAATTATATTTAACGCCGACCAAAGATTCGGGTTAAAAAATATACTCGGCCATAGAAGACGAAGTGAAGTATTTAAAATCCCGACCGACGAGTCAGGGTAAAAAAATACTTGGCCATAGAAGCCAACATACGAAAGTGAAGTATTTAAAATCCCGACCGACGAGTCAGGGTAAAAAATACTTGGCCATAGAAGCCAACATACGAAAGTGAAGTATTTAAAATCCCGACCGACGAGTAAAAAGTACTTGGCCATTGGAGCCATTATACGGAAGACATAAAAACGGGCAAATCATAACTGATAAAAGCCGACGAGAATTACTTAGTAAAATTGTGCAAAATATTTATTCAGAAAAGAAAGTAAATACAAACAAAACCGGCATTTCGGCCCTTCAGTTCCCGCTGCCACCTTGACCTGGATTCTCCTCGGGAATGTCCGTTGATCTCGGTTCTTCCTCTTCATTATCGGAAATAGCCAGCAATTGACCATTCCCGACGTAAGATTTAAAGTGCATGCCCTCGGTATTCAGCTGGATGCCGGGGTTGAGGAAGCGGATCTGATCCAGTGCATTGTTGAAGGAAGCCTCGGTTGATCGAGCAAGCTGTGACTGAACAAACATAAGCTCCTGGAAAGTGTCATTAGCTTGCTTGATTTTCCTTTCATTAACTTCCATCAAATGCTTACACCGATCAAGAGCTTCGGCGGCTCGATCCCGGTGGACGGCCACACTCTCTTCCAATTTGGCCACAGCAGCCCGGGAAGATTCAGCCTCTGTCCGAGAAGTCTCCAGCTGGGCCCGAATAGCCTCGAGGTCGGCAGTCAGCTTGGCCACCGATTCTTGAGCCTCTTTGGCCTCCGTTCGGGATATTTCCACTTCTTTGATTGAAGCAGCAGCAGTTTCCTGAGCAAGGTCCAGCTCCTGTTGAAGCCGCCGAGTCTCACTCTCAGAAGCTTCGAGCTCGGCAGCCACCTTGCAAGCCTTTTTGTTTAAAGATGCGAAGCTTCTAAGCAAGTGGCGGTCTTCAAGCATAACAGTTCCATTGAGCTCAGCTCATCCAACTCTGGAGCAGAAAAGGGCACCAGGTCGGAATACATCTTGGGTGCCCAAGCCACTTCTAAAAATTCCCGAGTCACCCCATGATTCCAAAGAGACCAGGGAGATAGTTGAATGCGCTCTTTGGAAGGCTCGAGCACCGAGGAAGGAGCTTCAGTCTGGGTCAGGGCATCAGGAGCAGTGTTGTCTGCGGGCTCATCGGGAATGATGATGGGTGCCTCGGCTACAGGAGAAGGAAGCGGAGGAACTGGAGCCTCCACAGCGGGCTCGGCAGGAATTGGGGCCGGGTCGACACCAGTGGTAGCGGCCCTGCTGGTCCCCCCGGTCAGCTTTCGCTTTTTTCAGGATTTGAGAGCCAGTAGATGAGCAGGTCTTGGCACCGGGCGGGAGTCCATTTCGACCGCTGCGCAAACATCAAAAGATTAGCAATAAAAGAAGTCAAGTATTCAGTTTTATCTATGAAAGAAATCTAAACTAACCACACTGAATATAAGAAGCTATGGGGCCAAGCATCCCGACTCTTTGTACGACATTATTCGAGCTGCAGAAGTGGCATCAGATTCCGACAACTGAGTCTCGTTGGTTCGATAAAAGGCGGAAGGAAGGTCATGATGAGCGGAAGACCAATACTGTAACACCCCGTAGGCCTCCGACGTGTTATCATTCATAATATCAGTTTAACGTTTAAAACATAGTTTATAAAACTCAGCGGAAGCACAGAATCGCTTTTCTTGATACATTATGTATGAAATAACATCAATCTCATAAAAGTCACACACAAAACACATATAGCAAACCCCTGCTGATCCAGTTTCTCATAACGCATA
>PYAF01005901.1:828981-861807 GCA_007407185.1 Glycine tomentella
AGCTTAGCCCATAATTGCCATTCCTTTTTTAAAGAATCCCACCTATTTCTGAATTGCTTATATTCATATGTCAAATTTGTTGCCTTATTGAACTTTTCTGCAATATTTGCCCAACCAAGCTTAGTGAAGTGGCTGTTAGGTTTATTTCCAGCATTCACCTCTTCTATGCACACTCTCAACAGAATCTCAATCTTTTTATAACACCATTCTGCTTTCTTTCTTTTCACAGGAACTTGATTGAGAGACATTTCACAAGCTTAAGAAATAGAAACAATGATAAACATTCAAGAATATTTAGGGAACACCTCTCAATCTCCACAAGAATATGTTCAAGTGATCAAAATTCATAATAGTTAATGAGACAAACAAAAACATAATCCTAATCCATAATAATTCAAAATTTAAACGAGAAGAAAAATAAATTGATGAAGAAACTGTTAACCTTTGATGTTAACAAACAAAGAAGAAGAGATGAAGAAGAAAGGTCTGAAGAGAAATAAAAAAAAAAAAAACAGAAGAGAGAATTGAGGAATAGAGGAGTGGAAGACACATACCTTCGAACGAGGAAGACGCAGACCTTCGAGCGAGGAAGCGCAGAACCCTCGACGAACAAGCCCAGAACCTCAACGAAGAAGCGCAGAACCTCGAGGAAGAAGCGCTGAACCTTCAGAGGAGAAAATGAGAGAGGAGAAAGTGAGAGAAACGTGAGAGAAACGGTTCACAAATGAGGAGGGTAGTTTTGTCATTTTTAAATTTTTTAAGGACATTATTGTCCAAGCTTAACTTATGCAACAGATTCCCGAAAAGCAGTATTTCCGTAAGTTACAATTTGCAACTTTTAAAAAAAGATCTGGTAACATCTTTTACTTTTATAAAAGTAAAAAAAAAAATTAACAACCAAACACTCTTAAAAAATAAAAAAGATCCTTTTTTAGTATATAAGATCTTAAAAGATCTTTTGGGTTGCATCCAAACGGGCCCTAAGTAAACTACCATATTGATCATAGCTTATGTATAATCATTTATATAGTTCTATTTCTTTTTTTTATTTTTTGAATTTATTAGACTTATAACACATCAATATTTTTTCCGTTTTTATATGCTAGGATTGATGCTGAATTAGTTAAGGATATTGTATTTGCGAAAATTGCCTTCTAGATGCATGTCAAGACTGGTTGGAATTGAGGAACATTATAAACATATTGAATCATGACTAAAAATTAGCCCAAGTGAAGTTAAGATCCAATGGGAAATGGGTGCACTACAAAAAAAAAATCCAACGGAAGAAATCTGTCGCTAACTTAGAAAATCCGGAACGAAAATCCGTCGGTAAAATGGTCGTAGGAAATTTTAGCCAATGAATTTTTTCGTCCGCCGGTAATTACCGACGAGTATATCCATCGGTAATGACTCATGGGAAATTTTCAACAGATTTTATCCATCGGAAATACACATATAGACATTAGCAACGGATATTTTCGTCGGAAATTTCTGTTAGTAATTAATTTTTTATGTCATTTATTTTTATATTTATTTCCGGCACCATTTGTTATTGATGATTATTTAATTCTCATTTCTATTATTTAACGACAATACTATAACAATATTCATAAAAGCAAATAATAAAATTCAAATTCATTAATCTCAAACTAATTAACTAAAATTCAAAGTAAGAGAGTCATAAAAACATCATGTCTAATAAGTCAATACTAATAATAAAATGGACAAAAATCAGTAATCAAAATAGTCATTGCTATAGTTCCTATGTTGTTCATGTTGTTGTTGCTGGTCAACGAGCCTCAATAGCACAAAATCAACGAGCCTGTAGCAATAAAGAAAGAAAATTGTAAAGTGTGGAGTTAACAAGAAATAGAACAGGGTATAAGACAAGAATTAAAAAAGCACATATTGTCCACTTGCAAGCTTTTAATGTCACACTAGTACATTCATGAGTTAAGCATGGTTTGAGGTTGGTTTTAGACACCTTAAGACTTTACTAAAATAGGGGATAATATCTCAGCTTTTGTTCCAATAGCTACACACACACACACACACACACACACACACACACACACACACACACACACACACACACACACACATAACTATGGGAGGAGCGATGAAATTCTTACTTTTATAAGCACACATGCATAGTTTTAAATAATGGGTAACGACCGACCCCAAAAATGCTATAGCGGTAAAGCTGCTACTGTGAAGTCCATAAGATACTTATATAATTAATTATACCACATATATAAATGCTATAAGATAAGAAATCACCTAAAATAGGAGGAAATGAGGAATGAAAAGATAATACTACATATTCAAAACAAGGATTCAAGGAACATAAAGCAAGCAACATACTAATTCATTGAAAGTAACTAAATAACATTCTAGGAACACAAATGATCCAAGTAGAGTCAAATAGAAATTTTCAATGGCTCTTTCAAAGTCAAGAAAGAAAAGAACTAATCAAAATCATCATCAAACATTTCTTGAAAATCTTCTTCTTGTCCACCCTCGCTTTCTTCACTAGTTTCAAGTTTGTAGATTTGTTCATCATCTTCTATGTCTTCGTTATCACCTTCTTCAATTTGTTCAACTTCAGCCCTTATTCCACTAGAGCTTGATGGCATAGAAGCAGTTTCCTTCCTGAATCTAGTATGTTGCCTAGTGTAAGTTATAGGCTCATTAACCCCAGTTACATTAGCAACATCTCCCTAAGTCAAGTTATCATCATCAAAAACGAATTCATTTCTGCATCTTCACCCATTTCTCCCACCAACCATTCATTACTTTCATCGGTGTCTTTTAGGACAATGGGATCAATCAAATCACGACTCTCAAAACGTTCTTTAAGAGCTTGATTATACTTAGTAAAGACTAAGTCTTGCAACCTTTGATGCTCAAGCCTGCTTCTCTTCTTAGAATGAATCTAGTTTACAATTTCCAATAAAGAATATTAGTTTCACAATCATGATATGGAACTATACAAAAAAAATCATTTAACAAATACTTACATGTTCAAAAGTACTCCAATTACGCTCACATCCCGATGAGCTACAAGTTAAGCCCAACACTCTAACAGCAAGGTTTTGCAATTTTGGCACATGTGCTCCATATGACTTCCACCATTGAGCTGTAATGCAAATTGCAACAACTTGTTAACATTACATACAACTTGTCCATTAAAAGCTTAAAGTGATCAAATAAATGTGTTTTTACTTACTAGGAGCAATCTTATTCCTTGATCTAATTGCTGCATTCATACCAAAAAGACCTTTTGTACTCCTATATTTTTCCAATTGTCAATGTATCTTGTCCACCTCTTCCTTATTTGCACTTAGCTTGTCAATGCATTTATATAGTCCAATCATCAATTCAGCATCATCATCAATCTTTGGATTGACATAGAAGTATTCTGGGTTTAGATAATGGCTTGCAGCATGTAATGGATGATGAAGTTGACAATCCCATCTTCTATCAATTATAGCAAAGACATCCTTGTATTTATCTTCATTTCCATTGAAAGATTTTTGAATTGCTTCCTTGGCCCTATCCATTGCTTCATATATATATATATATATATATATATATATATCCCATTGCGGGCCTTTTTTCATTATCAACAAGTCTAAGCACCCGCACAAGAGGCCCCATAACCTTTAAAGAATAAATAACATCATTCCAAAACAATGGCATAAGTACAGTGTCAGTTGCCCTTTTTCCCTTAGGGTCTTTTGCTATATTTGATTTCAGCCAATCATCTGATGTGAACATCTTTCTAAGATTATTTTTTTTTTTGTTTATGAAGCCTTTGCAATGTGAGGAATGTTGCAGCAAATCTTGTCACTCCATGCCTAACTAATTCAGTCTTGCTTGTATACTTCATCATTGTGTTCAATGCCAATGTGTGATTATAGATGAACCCAACAAGCTTGATGCCTTTTTGTATTGTTTTTTTAATTCTCTCAATTTTTCCAATATCTTCAAGCATCAAATCCAAACAGTATGCAACACATGGAGTCCAAAACAAATGTTCTCTCCTTACTTGTAACAATTTTCCAGCCAATACATAATTGCTTCCATTGCTTCTTTATTACAAGCATCATTTATGCTTGTTTACCTTTTTCCTTTGCCCACTTTAATGCTTGCTTTTGGTTTCTTAAAAAACAGTAAATCCAAGGGGCCTTTAACTCTCTTGGCAGCAATAGTATTGCCAGTAGAGGCTTCACTTGAAGCTATCTCAGCCCTTTTCCCACTTTTGATGTGTTGAATTTCTTGCACCTCTTCTAACATATCATCATCTTCATGTATATCAACACTATGCATCCTTTTCAACAAGCTTTTGCATATAAGCATCTTTCAGAGTCTTCTTAATTTCGGCTGGGATTTTTTTACAAGGACCCACATCTCCCTTCAACCCAATCTGGTGTCTTTTGGCTCTTGTGATGCCACTCGTTTGTAACTTTCCCACAAAAATCACGTGTTACACATCTCTTGTTGTTGATATCTTTTAAACTATTCCACTGCCATGCCATGTCAAGATTTTCACCAGTGGGTTTTACCAATCCGCAAGAACCCACTGGATCTGGAATGTTTTGTGATGCCATGAAACCACTGGGGGTTGTTGCTGCTGCGTGAAGGCTAAAAGAAGGAGGAGGCAAAACCATAGCAGAAAATGAAGGAGGAGACAGAATGAACGCAAAGCAACCTAACCAATTAAAACAGAAAATGAAGAAAGAAAGGAACCTAACCGCTGTGTGAAACACAAACGAACAGCGGACAGTGGAGAAGACGACAACAGAGCAGCAGAGGGAAGGAGAAAGAGTGAAGAGGGAGGGAGAAAAACTAACGCACAACACTGCAGAGGCTTCTTTTCAGAGAAAAAATAAAGGGTAAAAGTCCAGACTACTCTCACTTATTGCTGGACTTTTACCCTTTTACCCTTAACTTTGGTTTAATTTTCAAACCACTGCCCCCAATACAAAATCCTCTGCAATGCGTTCTCTTCACTGTAGCGCCGCTATCGCGCCACACCGTGCTACCAGCCATACCTTTGTCACCGGCTGCTACCGGAAATTGTCGCGGTGCAGCACGGATGTAGCGGCTGGGTGTCGCAACCCGTACCCAATGCGATATAGCGTGCAAAAGCGCCGCTTTTTAAATCCTAGCACGCATGTTCCATGAAATTTTCAGTTGAAAATATATAACTATAACTATATAATACATTTGACCATGTCCAGTGAATCAAGTTATTCAATTTAATTGAAATTAATGCATTTAAGTTCTAAAACTATTAGTATCATAGGTGATATCGGTGTGCAACAAGCATGGGTGAAAAGACCCAAAAACAATCCAAATGAGATGCCAACAGCTTACAATAAAACTACAAAATATTAGTAGTATTATTTTGAGCAGGAAACAAATTTTCTCAAGTTAACACGATTGGCATAACACGTACGACTGGACATTCTTAACATAACTGTTAATTGACTGACAAGAGAATCCTATATATAATTGTAAGAACTTGGATCCACATGCTCTCGGGGAATTCAGTGAATAGTCATTAATTTTGCTAAAGATCGCAACACTTTACTACCTTATAAACATAAAGCAATTAATAGGGTGAAATATTAAATAAAGTCAAATTACCCATTCAATTTTAGCTCCAAATCACATGACACCTTAATTTTGAAAATTAACTTTCTACACTATATACGGATTGCTGAAATTAATTTTATTTACAATACAAGATATAAAAATAAAATACGAATAGACTTTTTTAACTTGTTATTTACATATGTATATTAAAAATATTGGTCTATATACGAATATAGTTTGTCTTAAAAAAATGAAGCTAAGCTAGAAGAAGAAGAAGACATGCCAAATTATATTGTAACAGAGATATATACTATGCAATAATCTGCACCAACTATGATAGTTAAATTAAATAATATGTATGAAACAAATAAGAAAATGGGTATCATACAGTAATAAAACAGAGTATGGTGGGGGATATAAATACCAAAATCTGCTTAAACAAAGGTAAAAGAGGGATTGAACTGGTCTTTCTTGTTACAATGAAGAATGAAGCGATAATGAGAAAGGGACACAAATTTATAACAATAGAGAGAAACAGAAGATCAAGTAAGTGGTGTGGTCTTGCATATATAAGAAATTGAAGTGTCATTAAGATGAGGATATCTCATATTTACATAATCAAATTTTACTTGCAGTATATATAATCGCTTGAAGTCATGGAAGTACCAGTTCTATTTTTAAATGTTACAATATGCCTTTCTTTATGATTCTGCTTCCTCATTTCCTATCTTAAATGTTACAACATGCTTTTGTATAAGATTATTGTTTTCAAAACTTGTTAAATCCATATATGATACTGCAAGAGAGTGCCAACAAGTGTTTCCTTCATCATATAATACAGTTACTCTATACAGTTTGAGAGATGTCAAAGATTTCTTCCCTCGATTCAAAACTACATTAGCTTGTTCCAGGAGCAGGTAATTCTACCAAGTCATGTTCCCATTTTCTAAACAAAAGACAAACACCTGACAACTATCAAGCAATTGACAAACATTTCATACCCAATATAGATATCAGATACCCACTACTCCATAGGAAATCAGCCTATGATAACTTGCTTTCATAAACAATTCATTTCATGACTTTTTGCAGGCTTTAACAAAGACAACATTCTTATGAGTTGTCTCATTATGTGCGAAAGAGATATAGCAGAATCAAGATATCACAATTTGATTTTCTCCCTGACGGTAATGAACTTCACTATATGACATGAATTTTTGCAGGTTGACAGGACAATTTGGTTTTAATGAGCTTTTTGCCAGCTCAGCTCAATCCAGTGCACAAGAATTCAATTCAGTAATCCAAAATATATGACATGAATAATTCTACAAACTATAGAAGCAGATTGACAGGATAAAAATTCATCACCTGAGCTAATTAAATTACAGAATCACACGAAAAAACACCACTAAGAGAACACAATTTCTTTTGTGATCCACAAACAAGGAAACCCAGGACAGCTTGACTTAGCTCCACTCCAGATTATCAAAAACGATGAATCTGACCTGAAAAAGTGTCAAAGCAAGGCTTCAGCTGAAGCTCAAAAAGCAACTGTTCATAATAGAGACACGAGAGGAGCAAAGAATAACTATCATCAATCTAGCTCTAAAATACTAAAATTAAAACAAGTTCTTTTTTTCCTTAAAAAAGGAAAGTTAATTATCACAATTCAGATTATCCTCCCAAAAATCCTAAATCTAATCTTAAGCACAAAATCCATCACTCAACTTTCATACCATTAACTTAAATGAGCTTTTGCAACTAACTCCATAACCTCTTACAAGAATATAGAATAACACATTACCAATTAATAACCATCCTTATTGAATTCTGCCACTATCTCTCGGACACAAGATATGAAGAAAACAATAATTACCTATTACATGTCAGAGCATAAAAAGGGCACAATGCTTAACAATCATCATCATCATCATCATCTTCTCAACCAAAAAGAAGAGTATAAACTTCCAAGCCAGAGTTTTTCGTAGAGCAAATCCAATCACAAAGACCAATATGAGAGAGACCAAGTAGAAGAAAAGCCAACCCAGGTAGCTGATACGCCAAAACAGAGAAAAAGAACAAACGAACAAACAGTAGAACAACATACACACTCAAGAAATGAGATTGGGTTAACACAAGCACTAATTAATGAAGTAATCAAAACCCCTTTTCAGAAGAGAACGGATACGAAGTAATCGAAACCCAAGACCCTCAAATTATCTCCAATGGAAACCAGCTTCCAAGCAAATCAAAGAAGAGGAGAACGAAAAGAATACTCACCAGTGTCCGTGACGGAGGAAGTCGTACAATTGACAGAGCTTGGCCTACTTGACGCCAGAGAAGGAGAATGTATGTTTTGTGACTTTGGAGGCTAGGGTTTGACTGAGATGGTTTTGTGATAAATGAAGATTTTCGACGGGCTAATAATCCATGGGAAGATGCCATCAGAAATGACGAAGCTTTCAGACAGAAGGATTGTGGTGGGAAAGAGGCCGTCGGAAATGGGGTTTTTTTTGTAGTGGTGGTATAGGTAAGACAAACCTTGCTACTGCTTTATATGACAAACTGTCTCATGAATTCAAAGGTAGTTGCTTCCTCACAAATGTAAGGGAAAAATTAGACAAGCTTGAAAATCATGGTATTAATAATTCTTATATGAGTAGGCTTCGAGGTAAAAAAAGACCTCGTTGTCTTGGATGACGTGGCTACCTTAGAACAATTAGAAAAATTAAAAGTAGATTATGATTTCTTGGGAGCAAGACTACTAGAGTCATCGTTGCAACTAGAAATAAGCAAACACTTAACCCAAATGATGAAAATAGTAGATCGAGATCTCATCACTCTCTTCAGCTTTTTTGTTCGACTGTTTTTGGAGAAAAAACACCCTAATGATGGATATAAAGAGCTATCAAAAAGAGCAATTTCCTATTGCAAAGGTATTCCTTTGGCATTAAAGGTCATGGGTGCAAGTCTTCGTCGAAGAAGTAAAGAGACATAGGAAAGTGAATTGAGAAAACTCCAAAAGATTCCAAACATGGAAATTCATAAGGTATTCAAATTAAGTTATGATGGCTTAGATGATTCTCAAAAGGACATATTTTTAGACATTGCATGCTTCTTCAATGGGAAAGAAAGAAAATGGATACCAAGACTACTTGAAGCTTTTGATTTCTTTGCAGCATCTAGGATAGAAGATTGTTACGATCTATCTCCAACCATTAGACCCATTATTAGTGTTGATATTTTAGTATTTGTTTTTTAATAATAATAATAATAATAAATAATTATAGATAATGTTGGAAAATAGGTCATGATGTACCTAGAGTAGTAGCTTACATTTTATTTATGTCTTTTGTATACTTGTTGTACATGCTCTTTTAGAGATTTGTATTTATTTACCTCTCTTCAGCTGACTGAGTAAGCTAAGTTTTCTAATATAATAGAGCCTATGTGTGGAGAACACACTTGAGGATTTCCAGTCAATCATCTCTAGTTACATTCAAGTTGGTATTAGAGTGGGAACGATCTCGCTCTGCCTGATTATCACTGGTGCCACCATCCGCTGTCAGTCCGCTATTGCAGGCTATAACTCTAGCGAAACTAGGGTTTGGTGCACCTCAGTGAGCGCGACCTATCCTTGCAAGTCACGCGCTCTGAAAGTTTGCCACGTGCCGTCACGCGCAGCTTCCCCACGACGCCTCTATTGGAGCGTGAGATCCACGCACCGCCTTCCGTCGGCAAGAATCGTGCTCTGACAGTCCAGAAAGGTTCACCAGAGCTATCTGGGCCCAGATCTGCTCTCGAATCTTCATTATCTCTCTTCAACGTTGGTGTTTTTTCAAGTTGGGAAATTTGAAGGTTCTGTTTGTGCGAATTTTCTATCTTTGTATCTTGTTGTGAGATGGCCTCCACAAATCCTTCTGGATCTTCCTCCTCTATCGGTCCCACTATCAGTTCTATTGTAGGTCCCGCTGTTTCATTTTCTGGGAGACTAGTCACAACCTCAAAAAAGCTGAATGGCAGCAAAAACTACTTGTCTTGGTCCTCTTCTGTGGAACTTTGGTCCCTTGGCCAAGGACATCATGAGCACTTAGAGAAGCAAGTTACTGAAATACTTGCAGAAAAACAAGAGCAATGGAAGAAGGTCTTTCAAAACAGGTTACTCCTTTTGGAAGAAGGCCCAAAAGATTTATGCCAATGATATTTAGAGATTGTATGAAGCAGTTGACAAATTGACCTCTCTTAAACAAACAAATCATGATATGGTCTCGTTTGTAGCATAGTTTCAATCTGCAGTTGAAGAATTAAGAATGTTCCTAGATGTTCAGTCAGTTGAAGAAATGAGAAAAAAAAGTATGACAACCTGTATATGGTGTTGACCTAGATTTTGATCATATTTGTGATCAAGTTCTGCCTAATCAAGAAGTTCTCTCAATGGAAAGTCTTCATACACGCCTCCTTTGCGTTCCTAATCCAAGAAAGAATGAAAATTCACTTGAACTTACTAAATCTTCAGCGATGATGTCCAGTCGAGGAAGAGAAAGAATAGGAGGTCGTGGAAATCATGGAAGTGGAGGACGTGGTGGTGGCAGAAATAGTCAGCTTTACTGCACACATTGTAAGATAAGGGTCCACACTCCAGACTCCTGCTATGATATAGTTGGCTGGCTTGAGAAAACAACAAATGTATCCACATCGGAAACACATGAGCCAAAGTTTTTCTGAAGAGGAGTATTAAGAGTACCTCCTACTGAAGTCCAACAGTCAGGCTCAATCATCCTTAGGCCCAAGTACTTCAACAACTTGCATCTCTCATTCTGTGGATAGTCAAGATCCGTGGGTAACTGATTAAGGTGCTTTCGATCATATTTCTCGTAATAGTTCTCTATTCACCTCTTTGTCTCCTCCTAAAATTTCTCATCTTATCACACTAGCAAATGGCACCAAAGTCACTTCTAAATGAGTCGGCAAAGTCTTTATTTCTCCATCCTTAAACTTGGATCCAATCCTTTTTGTCCCTAACTATCCTTTCAATTTAGTTTCTCTTAGTTATCTAACAAAAGCATTAAATTGTTATGTAGCACTTGATGATGATTCCTTTGTTATACAGGAACGTGGTACACGTTGATTGGTTGGCGTAGGACATGAATCCAGAGGTCTCTACTATTTGGAAATGATTTCATCAGTGTCTTGTTTTGCATCTCTATCTCCTAAGCTTTTGCATGATCGCTTGGGTCATCTGCACTTATCGAAGCTGAAGAAAATGGTTCCTAGTCTCAACAAACTTCAAGTCTTAGAGTGCGAGTCATGTCAATTAGGAAAGCATGCTAGGTCTTCTTTTCCAAAAAGAACTGAAACAAGATGTAACTCTACTTTTTCCTCCATTAACTCTGATATTTGGGGTCCAAGCCGCGTCACATCTTTTGGTTTCAGATATTTTGTTACCTTTATTGATGAATACTCCATATGTACTTGGGTTTATTTAATGAAGGATGATCGAAACTTATAGAAATACCTTGAGATACCAATAGGAAATCTAAGATCCTAATGTGTTACCAAATCAAAAAAAAGGCATTGCTTAATTGATATTCAACTCTATGAAAATAGACCTTTAAAAGCCTTAAAATAATCATTGTCACATTGTCGTGAATTATATATTGCCTTTAGAGTTATAATAATTCCTTAGTGGTATTTTGCTATTAATTAATTGTATAAAGTCATTACAATTTATTATGTTGAGATTGAGGATGATACAATTAGTATGTTGTATAAGGTAACTAACTATTGCATCTCTTCTCAAAATAAATTTAAGAAAACTAACTATTGCAATCAATATTTAAGTAGCAGATATATTTTCATTATTAATTGGTAATTAAGATACTAAATTTTAATAGTATGTTAGTGTAAGAAAATAAAATAAATAGTATGCAATTATTATTAATTATATAATTTATTTTGTATGTAGTGATTAATTTTAATTTGTAACTGATTCTTTAAATTATATTTAAGTTGACCGTTACCACTACTACAAATGTGTGAAATAACGACGCACATACGACGACGGTTATCATAAAACCGTCTTAGATTATAAAGCGGTGGCGAACTTGTAAATAAGTTGAGTGGAACGAAGATGGTTGTTTTGGAACCGTCTTCGAATTTGGTTAACAAAGACGGTTGTTTACGAAACCGTCGTTGTATGCCTTGTACCAAAAAAAATTGGCATTATTGTAATTAAATCCAATTCATAATACCTAATTTCAGAGTACATGTTGGGTTGTGCTACCAACTCGCACTTTGCTACTCTCGCACTCGGTACTCCACTCTCTTCAGTGCTTCGCAGCCAAAGGTCACTCTCGCGCCGTCGTGGAACCTCTCACACAGCCGTGCAACTGTGGTCGTGCTTCATTGGCATCGTGCAACTTCAACTTCTTTGTGTTTGGGCAGAGGTTGACAGCATTTGGACAACGGATAATTTATAGGGGAGATGAATGTAAATTGATTGAGGAGAAACCAAAACAAAATAATCGTTAGAATTTGAAAACAATAAATAATGTTAATCATAATATTAAGTGGCTAAATTAAATTCACACTGAACTACTGCAACTGGGTTATATTTAAATAAAAATAAATCATGTGAGCTTTCATATCTAAGACGAATAAGTACCAAATTTAGAGAGGAAACAAAGTTTTCCTCTTTTTTTTTTTCGTCAAGTAATCCCTCACCATCTGTTGACAATTCAATGTATATAGAGATCTGGTGTTTGATTTTGTCAAATAATTTAATAATGATTTTGGTGCAAAAATATGAATCCATTAGCTAATTATTATGTACAAATCAAAGTGAGAAAAAAAATCACAAATATAAGGCTCGTATCAAAGTGGATATAGAGATACTTTGATTATATATGGATTTGTTTTCGACTGATTAATTTTATGGTTTCAAAGAGTTCAATTATCATTCTTAAACAATACTTTGTAACAAAACACATGATCATGCTGCTATTAAAAAAAACATGATCATACTCATGCAAATTGCAAAGAGGAGTCATATAAGTAAATTCTGCTTGCGTGCTTTAATCATATCCTTAGTTTTGTTAATCTGTTCTGCTTCCTATAGGTGGTAAGTAAGGCATAATCCTGCTTTTTAGTAATACCACTTAGATACTTAATATGAGAAATCAGCACATGCAAGAGAGTTACAAGAAAGAAGATTTCTTTTTACAAAGATATCTCCAAATTATGGATCAAGACAAACTTAAACTTGTGAAGAGTGAAATAAGAGAAAGAACAAATATCACCTTCCTTTTTGGTGAGGATTGGGATATCTGGCGAAAAGTGTAGTTTAGAGCATCCATAGTAGAGCAAGAATATCACCTTCCACAGGTTAACTTATGTCTAAATTGTCAAGGAGAGGTTTACAATTTTGCTAGGATCAGGGTCAATGGAGGGTGGTTGCTGCATTGGATAGGCAGAATGTGATTTCCATGGACGGCATCGTTAATCTTCATGATCATTGTGGGATTGTTTGACGGATTCATAACTTACTCTGGCGACAACAGATTGTAGTTTACTCCTAGGTTTCTCTAAAGCCAATATTGCAGCTGATATTTTGGCTGGTTGGGGTGTGAAACCTGCTTCTTCACGTTTTTGGCTTTCCCCTCATGATGAAGTCCTGATCTAGCTCTTACAGTCCTGATGTAGCTCATACATTACAGCAATACATCGTGACTATCTTCATGTTTAATATGTTGTTGTCTCTTTTCTGTCTTTAATTTCCTATAACTATTGAAATTGAGTCGTGAATTAAAATAAAAGACAACGATGAATACTAAACTGAAGATGAAATTTGAAATTCAATGAATAAATCACACGTAAATGAATATGGATGAAGAACATGAGTGAAAAATAAAGAATTGTAGAGGAAATGACACGTAAGTAATTATGCTGAAGTGGCAAGAATTGATAGGGTGACATGGCAGTGTATGGTTGTGTAGCTTAGAATTTATATATTATAAATAGATTATTTAATGAGCTTTTGTTATGTTCAAATTGACTATCAGCTTTACCAAGTCAAAAGCAATTTCCAAGGATCACAAAACACCTCAAAATCATATTAGCTTTCATAATTGAGCTATTAGATTTAAAATTCCAATTAATAATATTAAGGACAAGTGCCAAGAACACATTGAAACATAAAAGCTCATTTTGTCTCTTCCCTTCAATTGTAGAGTTATAATAATTGCAGGTGCAGCAGTTGAAATTCATAATGGATGAGCAGCAAAGGATAAGTGTTGTTGCTTCTTTTACGTTGTCTCCTAAAAAAATGACATTTTTCTAAGCTTTCGAGGTGAAGACACACGCAGGAACTTCACTAGCCATCTCTATGAAGCTTTGAAGCAAAAGAAAGTTGAAACCTGTATAGATGAACATCTTGAAAAGGGAGATGAAATCTCACCAGCACTCATTACAGCCATCAAAGATTCTCATGAATCTATCGTAGTCTTCTCAAAGAACTACGCTTCCTGAAAGTGATGCTTCGGTGAACTCATCAAGATTCTGAATTGCAAGAAAGACCGAGGATAGATTGTAATACCTGTGTTTTACGAGATAGATCCATCAGAAGTGAGAAAGCAAACTGGGAGCTATGACGGCTAGGTTTTTTTGGTCAACATTGTTAGAAGTCATTTTTTGGTCGATGACATCTAGAATTATTTTGGTCGACCATAACTAATGATGATTTTAAGCTGTCATCGGTTAAGCCTATTTTTCGGTTAATGTTGGTAAGAGTGTTTTAGCCAACATTGATTGAGACTACTTTTTGGCCGATGACATCTAAAGTTTTTTTGGTCGACATTAGTCGAGACTATTTTTTGGTCGACGTTAGCTAGGTTTTTCTATCGATGTCTGTCGAGATTATTTTTTTATCAACGTTAGGTAGGTTTTTCGCTCGATGTCGGCTAGGATTTTTTGGTCGACATCTGACGAGACTATTTTTTTGCCGACATCGACTAAAAAACATCATCGATCGACATCGGCCAAAAAAACATAGTTGACGTCGACCAAAATATTCCCCCAACTGACGCCGATCGAAAAATCCTAGTTGATGTCAACAAAAAATATCCACTAACGTCAGCCAAACGAAATAGTCATGGTTAATGTTGACCAACAAATCCTAGTCGTTGCCAACAAAAATATAGTTTCAACTAGCGTCAGCAAAAAACCTAGCTAACATCGACCAAAAAATAGTCATGAACGAATGTTGGCAAAAAAATATCAACGACCAGCATGGACCAAAAAAACCTTATCGATGTTAGCCACAAAAATCCTAACCAACGTCGGCAAAAAATTAGTCACGATTGATGTTGATCGAGAAACCCTTAGTCAATGTTGGCCAAAAAATATCACCGACCAACATTGACTAAAAACTCTAGTCGACCTCAACCAAAAAGTAACCATACCTAAGATCAACCCAAAACATCCTTGACTAAAGTCCACTGAAAATGTACTGACTGATGTCAGCCAAAAAATAGTCCTGGTTGATGTCGGCCTAAAAATGTCTGGACCGATATCTGTTGAAATTGTCCTAGTTGAGGTAGGTCAAAAATACACTAGTGAAAATCGACAGAAAATAGTATTGACAAAATTCGGTTGAAAATAGCTCTTAAATAGACAGGTACTAAGTTTTCACTTTTTAACATTTAATAACTAAAATTTGTAAGAAAAAATTTGATAACATTTAAATAGATATAAATTGGATATGACCAAATCCATATCCATTTAAATGGATTGGATTTTGAATCTAAATTGTTTTTAAAAATATATGAATATAGATTTAAAATCCAATCCATTTAGATAGATATGGATTGGATATGGATTGGATTCTTAAAAATCCATTCCATGCCCACCCCTAAATTGAGTTACCTACATTTGGAAGGATTATGCCTTGAATCTTTGCCGCCTAACTTTTGTGCTGAACAACTTGTAGAGTTTCGCATGCCATAGAGCAAGCTTAAAAAGCTTTGGGACAGGGTTCAGGTATGAATACATGCTACACTTTTCTTTCAATTTGTAAAGATACACAAGATAGTAGTAAGTTGTAACTAATCTTGCGCAGCCTTAAGTGAAGCTCATGCACAGGAGCAACACCTTGGATATTGTGCTTCTATGTATGCTTAAGTTTTTCTTCTATCTTGTGAAGGCTTATGATTACGAATTTAGCCGTTTCTGAACAATGTTATGCATCTTTCTTGTCACAGAATCTTGTGAATTTAAAGATAATTGACCTTTGGGGCTCCAAAGACTTGATTGAGATCCCAGACTTATCCAAGGCAGATAAACTGGAAAGAGTTAATCTTTCTTTTTGTCTACTTCAGCTCCATATTCATTCAAAATCTCTCCAAAGACTTTATGCCACAAGTTGTTCATCTCTCAAGGAATTGTCAGTAACATCAGAGAAAATAACACAATTGAACTTAGCTGACACAGCTATATGTGAATTACCATCATCAATTTGGCACAAAAGGAAACTTGCTTTTCTTTTCCTAAACGGTTGTAAAAATCTTGAGTTTGTTGGGAACGAAATTGTCCACTTATTGTCTTTAGAAAGGTTAGACCTATCTTTAACTAATATTGAGAGGTTGCCTGCACTTCCACCATCCCTAAAATATTTGATGGCCGAGGGCTGCACTTCTCTTGAAACAGACTTCACTCAACAGCTACTGTTACAACACATGTTACATAGCCGCATACCCTACTTAAAAAAACATCTTAATATTCCTGTGTAAAATGATTACCATGACCATGAATGTTTCTTCTTCCCAGGGGACCACGTCACAAACGAGTGTGGATTTTCGGATCATGTGTTATTTTGGTATCATGACATCAGACAATTTGACAGAATAAGTGAAGTGTGTGATCATTTCAGGGACATAACAATTTTATTTGAACATAATTACTCATTGGATGGCCTGAAGATTAGAGACAGTGCAGTAATGTGAAAGTGTTTGGTGTCTTCTCAGTATATGCCACGGCATCGGGGATTTAGGTGTTTAGTAGTAAAAGCAAGGAATCCATTACTCAAATCTCTAATAATGAGTCACAGCCCAGAGCAATCAGTGTTGAAGTTGGAGTTGGAGGAGGCTCTAATAATAAAAATGAAGAAGATAAGGAACAACTTCTTGCAACAAAGAGGATGAGGATTTCACCAGAATAGATCATCTTTCTGTGACTAGTTCATCAGTATCAAACCTCTCCCACTCCTTGAATGTAGGCTCCTTATTTAGTGCCTTTTTTATAATTAAATTAGTCATTAATTCTAATATAAAAATTGTCAGTTGTGTTGTACTTACAGAAGTTTTTCTTTTGGAGCACTTATGGCTAATATTGAAGGGAAATGAGCACTAGCTTGTTGGGAGAGTCACAAAAGACATTATTGGGTTTTATAATAATTCATACATCTTATTTAATTAATTGAATTAGACTTCCTTGACCTTGAACATAATATATTAATGATATCAAGTTGTTATAATAATATTGATTTAAATAGTCCCTATAATTTAGTGTTGTTTTCGTTTTCATCCCAAAAAAAAAAAATCGTTTTAGTCCTTATAAAATGTTTTTTTTTTTAAATTTTTCGTCCTAAAAGTATTTTAGAATTTTTTGATTGTTTAAAACATTTTTTTAATGTTCAAAACATTATCTAAAGTGTTTTAAAAGAAAACAAATATATTCTAAAAAGACTAAACCAAAAAAAATTGTAAGAGCGAAAAGGACAAAAACACTAAATTGTATAGACAAAATATATTTAAGTGGATAATATATTGATGATTCAGGCATTTTAGACATAAAGGGCAGACTATTGCTTATGACTTTTACCTTTTTAGTTATCCAATTGTTGGAATTACTTGCGATTTTGATTTTGTACGTTCTAGGGAGTTTTATCCATCATGATAGAATGTAACAAGTAGTAAGTTTTGGCCATTCATGATAGAATGTTTCTAAAATAACTATTAAAATTATTCGTATTTTTTATCTCATTCGTTTTATTTAAATTTTTTTTACTCTAATTAATTAAATTCCATCCTCATAGAGAGAGAATAAATTTATGTTATTAATTTACAATATTTATTATAAAGTAATTAGGGATATTTAGATAAAAATAAATAATAAAAAAATTAAAATAATCATACAAAAAAAGACAAGTAACTTCTATAAAAAAAAATGTTGTATATGTAAGGATAGAGGTAGCATGGGTGATCATAAATAGGGTGAATTTGATATAAAATTAAATTTGAATCACGTTTTTTTTTTTTTTTTCACAAAACTCGAATAGCCTACCATGCTTAAAAAACCTAAGCAAGTTCTATTAAGATTAACTACTTGTTGATTTTGCGAAACTAAAACAAAACAATTCCTTCCAAAACTACCATAAAATGATTTTTTTTTATTTTCTAAAAGTTAAATAATCTTTTACAACATACTCTAAAAAATAATGAGTTATTTTACATTTTACAAAAAGTGAAATATAGTAAAATGATTAATTTTAATTAAATTTAATTTTCAATAAACACTATTTTTCATATGATTTATTTATTTATTAATTTAGACTTATTTCTTCACTCATTAAAATAAATATATTTTTTTATTTATTCAAATAAGACATATTAATATTCTATTTTTTCCTTCTTGTCTATTATTTCTATTTTTCCCCAATTCGATTTTTCTTTTCCTTATTCCAAACATCCCCTTAATGAATCCATTTTAAAATTGAAAAAAAAAATGTTTTTGGTTTCTTCATTTTTTTGTCAAATTTGATTTTGGTTCTTATATTTTTAAATTGATTTAGAAATTTTTGTGAATTTAGTATTTCTTTTGACTTCACGATAATAAAAAAAATTACTATCAAAATAATAAGTTTAAAATAGCTAAGTTATCCTTGCGATGCACGGGTTAAGATTTTTTGTAATATTAAATTTAATTATTAAATTGAATTATATATTTTCAAAAACTACTTAAATACTATTGAATAAAAGCAAACTACTACCAACATAAGAGAACTATTGCTAACATTAAATTATAAAAGGGATGCAATATAAGAAATCTTATTCTATTGATATAAATCATAATTTATTGAAAGCAACAATTAATTTCATGTTGGTTAATCATAATTTATATAATTTATTAAAAACAATGATGAACTTCATGGGAATTGTTAAAAGCAATGAAAACATAAATATATTTCATATTATGACAACATGAATTTCAAATTATCACTTAACTAATTTCTCAATAACCATAATATGTATTTTTTTTGCTCATATTTACACACTAAATTGAATGACATTATCCTCTTTTAATCCCATAGATATTAAAAGTTACTTTCATCCATAAGTCAAATAACATTTTGTCTTTCTTGGTCTTGCCCACCTAAGGTAGCACCACTATGCATGCCTTTCATGACCCTCCAAAGTACATGTCATGTGTTTGTTTGGAAATGTAGCACAACAAAACTTAGCTTCCAATAACTAAAAAAGAGTAAAAGAAGTTGAAAGTTTATCAAGGACTTAAAACTTATCAATGAAGAATATTTTGCTTGATAAGAGCTCAATTTCTTTTCAAGATGATAAAAAAACCACAAAGATTATCTTCTTCAACATGCTCATTATCTTCATAAACAACTTTAGTATCTTTTGGATCAAAATCATGTATATTTATAGGATAATGGATTTCACTCTTATTTAAATCAACAATTTTCATTTCAAATTCATTGTTTTCCAAAAAGTACAACAAAGCTTTCTGATTTGATTTTAGCCAATAAAATTTAGTCACTTTCAATATTCCACTTGATAATATTGTCATACCATTTGGATCTTTAGACAAATGGACACAGAAAATATTTTATATATTCCCTAATAAAAGAACTTATAAATGCTTCAAAAAAAAACTTATAACATTAACTACTTATAAAAAGAAAATGGATTAAAGTCATTCTAAGGCCTAATCACATCAAATCCAACACATAAAAATATAAAAATGAATATAAAAGACTTTCTCTATTTCACTTAATTCCAAGCTAGTGCGAATTTCATGATGAGCAACAGATGTTGGACAATGAGTAGGACTTTGACATGCAGTAGTGTACAGAGAGAGCAGAGCACGTTAGATAGCTTAAATGGTCATTGAAAAAATACGTGAATACCCATTTGAACACTAAATCGAACCAGCTGAATCTTCGAGTTTACCTGTTTTATGATCGAGTTGATGACATCATCACATGGTAATGACATGATCGATCTAAAGACATGACCAGACCAATCACAAGTTCGATTCCCAGTCGGACCGACTAATCCGATCTGAGTTTCAAAATATTACCTTGTAGTAGTGATGCCAAAGGAGAAAGACAAAGATAAAAACACAACCATCTTGTTTAAATAGGAAGAAAATTGTAACTCCTTCAAATCCATTATACGTAAAATCATGAGTCACCTTATTTATGGTGTTAATTCAATTTTAATGTTACATCCCTTCATATTGTTAAGTTTCAACTTTAATATGCTATGTAATAATTGATGTAAAATTTTATTCTTTGGAAAAATTATAACTACTTTAAATCCATTATACCTAAAATCATGAGTATGTAAGTCATGGTTTTAATTCAATTTTAAGGTTACATCCCTCTACATTCTTAACCGCCAACTTTAATATTGTATGTAATAATAGTTGTAAAATTTCATTCTTTGGAAAAAATTGTAACTCCTTTAAATTTATTATAATTAAAATCATGAGTCACCTAAATTATGGTATTAATTTAATTTTAATATTACATCTCTCCACGTTCTTAACCTTCAACCTTAATATGCTATATAATAAATATTGTGAAATTTCATTATTTGTCTTTCTGTATGTTAATTCAAGAATATAAGATAAGATATTATTCAAGAAAATAATTTAATCATTCTTTGTGTTAAAGTAATTCAAGATATTATTTTACATTTCTAACTTTTATCCTTCTAAATGTATTTTATATTTCAAAAATATTATACTTTTTTATTTAATATATATTTTATAAAGGAAAAATAAAATTATAATCTCATTATATTAAAGTCTATAATTAAATTTTTATAATTAATAGTTAGTTAATGTTGTGCATTAGTATGTGAAGGCTTGCTTATTAAATTCAGCATTAATTTACACACATATTTATAATTTTATTTTTAGTTACAAATTTACTAAATGGACACATAAAAAAGACGGAAAATTGATTTTATAAATATGCCACCACTTTTATTTTATATAATATTAAGATATGATTAAGATTAAGATAACAATATCGTTATTCCCTATTGTCATATACTTTGTGCTTAGGGTATATAACCAAACTTTATGATTAAAATGTCCATGATAAAAAAATTGTAATACGAAAAATATGACTTTAATTTTTTAGTTTTAAAAAATGAAAAACAGATTATAATAAAAAAGGATAGAATAGAAAACTTTAACATATAACATATGAAAAGTAAATTATAGAAAAAAAAGATAACCAAATGAATTGTAAAAATAACCATAACAATTATAATTAAAATTCTTTTAAATGAAATTAGATACCATAAACGGGGAACCGCCAATATTAAAAATATAACTAAATCAACTAAAAAATAATTTAACCCTCTTGTTCTAAAAACCTTCAACTTTTATGGATTTTTCTTTTGTAAGATGATTAATTTTACAACAATCAAGCCAACCACCAATAAGTATGCATGAGGAACCACTATCAATCTTCCGGATGATTTTGCATGGCACTTGTTTCCTAATTGGTCAAAGAGAATCACCACATTATTCTTCTTAGAGAAAGGATGATGACAAAAACCAAATGCCAATACATGTTAAATTAATCATATATTAGATAGCTATTTTTTATCCCAATAAAAGTTAAAGAAAAATAAATATAGAAAAACATATCAATGCACAAGTTGAAATATCAGTTGCAGAAATTTTCTTAATTAATTGACGCATAAACAGATGTCCAGTCTACTTGTAAACATAAGCATAAGAAGAATCTTCATTTAGATTGAGTTTAAAATGATTTGGACCTCCAAGATATGTAACTTTGTCATCATATTTATCTTTAGTATGAAAGTTTTTTCCTTAACAAAAGGGTCAACCAAACCACCTTCAAAGATATCATATAAATGTTGATTATTTTTTGTGTCTTTTGCCAAGTAAACTTTATTTTTTCTTCTTCTCACCTTTAACCTCAAACACATTTTCACAAGGATCCTCCAAATTTACACTGCATTGAATTTCATTAAAAAAAATGCAAAACAAATAATTTTGACAACTTAATCTTATCTTGCAATGATATCAGTATAACACACATGTTATAAATGACCACAAATCAAATAAAATAAAAGAAATACATTTGATTTTACATATCTATGAGAGATTTCACAATGAAAAATACGTCGTTTTAGATTTCTGAGAGATTCTTTGTTATTATCGTAATAAGAATAATTTTTCATCTTATTATTAAAATAAAAAACAAATAAAATTCATAAATGTATCATATCACATGATAAAAAAAAAATTAATTTTTATAAAAAAATCTATATAACTAAACCTTGACACCAAGAAATACTTGAGTATGAAAAACAAAGTCCTTGATATAAAAAAAAATAGTCAAAATCATGAACTCTTATATAGATAAAAAGAAGTAGACAAAGAATGAAAATGTTATCAACATGATGGATAGGAAAATAGTTAACACGATGAAATTAATATGAGGTGAATATAATTAAAATGAAAGTTTAAGATGAAAGATATAGAAAAGGATTGAGAGAATGAAGAGGTTATCCACATGATGGTTGGAAGAATAGTTAACATAAATAAAAATTTATATGGAATAAATGTAATTAATATGGAGATTTGAGAGGAAAATGAAAATTATATAAGATAGATAAAAACGATTTTGAATGAAATTGGATAAGAAAGAGTATTTATATATAATATAGGTATCTAGATAGATAGATAGATATAAATATGAAAAGAGTCTAAATTCACAATTTATCTTCTTAAAAATATAAGCACCGAAAACCAAGTTTGAGGAAGATTATAATTATAGGACTGAAAAAATAATTATAGGACAGAAAATATATTTTTTCCTTTAAAATTAAATTCAATGCATTCCCAAAACAACTAGAACTAGGAATAATAAAACGCAGAAGGAACACAATGGTTCGGTTTTCACTCAGACTTTTTCTCCCAACAACAAAACACGTCACTCACTCACAGTGTGCCTCTCACGCCGACTTCCTATGGCAAGGGACAGTTGCCTCGCTCGTGTCACCGCCGGCGCCGCCATGGGCGGCGCTGTCGGCGGCGCCGTCGGTTAGTCACACGTACCCGTTATCTTCACCTTATACGATACCTTACGCTTTATTTCTATTCCATTTATACTTTATTTATAAAATAAATAAAAAAAATTGTTTTAGGGCTGATATGTGCTTCTAGCAATGCTTATTGTAGCTTCCGTCTTCTAATTTCTAGCTCCGCTTAGTTTCTAACATTTTTGTTTGTTTTAGATTTGCTTTGAAGTGAAGTTCGATGGTTCAATTGCACTGATTTGATTGGAGAACCTTATTTTTCGTATGCACATATGCTTAGTTGGTATGCGTGTTAGGGGCTGTTTGGATAAATTTCTCCATAAGCATTTATAGGAGAAGAAAATAAGAAGAAAAAGCTTCTCCATAAGCTAATTTTAGAGAAGCTTATTTCTTTTTTTCTTCTTATTCTCTTCTCTTGCGAGTGCTTATGAAAAAGTTTACCCAAACATGCCTTTATTAGATCTTCAGGCGTTGTCTTGTTGGTGCTGCTGATGGTGGTGTTGGAGTGGAATCAAGGGCTTCTTGTTTTTTTTTTTTTTTTTTGGGACATTGGTTTGACAAAGCATTTTTTTTCTTCATTTTTTTATGGAAATGTTTTTTATTTTCTTTACGAAAATGTTACCTTGTTTTCACTTTATTTCCCATCTCTGTTTTCTGTGCAAGCTTTTGAAAACTAGAAATTTTTGTAATTGAAAGTTAAAACAAAACTTTTCTCAAACCAAATGGTTCCTGTTTTCATATGTTTGTACTTTTTTTTAATAATTGTCAGGTTGTTTGTTTTCGTGTCTTGTTATATTTTAAGCACTTGTTATATTTTAAGCACGTTCCACCTCAAGCAATAAGTTATAGATTCTGCCTAGTTGGACTCATTTGATGTAATTTTATTAGTATAATTGCTTATTGGATGCATGTTCAAACACGCTGTTTTGGAAAATAGTAAATGAAAATAGAACATGATTTCTCAAAACTAAACAGACCAATTATTATTATAATTTTAATATACTGTATGGACTATGACAAGACTTGCCTAACCAACAGATTTGAGTGTCCATTCCTCTTCATATTTTGTTATAAATTAATTATTCTTTTGTAGAAAACCTTGATTTTTAAACCAAGAGCTTTAGTCGTTTAGCTTGAGGGGGTATGTTTTAGGACTAGTTGATACTGGGTTTCAATTTCACCAAAGCCAGTTTGTCTTAACTTTTGCCTACCCTTTCCTTCTCCACAGTAGGTCTTAGACCTCCTTTGTAACCAAATAGATAAGTTTGATGATGGTTGGATATTTTACCTCAGTTTTTCTGTGTTTTGGGTCTCCATTCCTCTGTATTTATTGTTACCAGTTGTCACTTGTAATGCTCTTCTTTTAGCTGTTCTGGATTATATACCTGGACCTTGGTGATTCTGAAATAAGACATTGACTATGTGTTCTTTTTCACAAAAGGTAGTTACAAGAAGATACTCCTATGGAAGTCTCTCCTTCTAGACATACAGAAAATGCACCTACAGTCTGTTTTATGAAGTCCTGAAATTTTGCTTAGTTGAAAGGGAAAGGGACTGTGTGCTTCCTTGCACATTGATTTGCTTCTTGTTTTGTACATAAATTCACCAATACATTAGGTTCCTCAATTTTTTTAGTCATTGAGCTTGACACTCTCAATCATAAGTATATAATGGTTAAGTATCATCTATGAAGTTTTGTGAAGGGTGCATCATATGAAATCTTTCTTTGAAAATTAGTGGAAATAGTCAGCCAGGTGATTGTGTAAAATTGTATTACTGCTGGAATGTTATTTTCAAATGCATCTAGAGAATACATTCATCTTGGTTTTTCATTAGATCTAATTTTCTTGCGTGGAAAGTTTTAGAACACCATTGCCTAATCTTTTGGCTTCTATCCAGGTGCTGTGTATGGAACATATGAAGCTATTAGGTATAAGGTATGTCACATGATCTTGTTCTGAACTTCAATAAAAAGCTTCAGTTTGGCTTTCATAATGTCGCAATAGATTTTTTTTACTCATGCCCTTTGTTATTTCTTAATTTTGTTTGTAACTTTGTATTCATACATTGAGTACAAAGAAGAAAAACTAGTTATATAGTTTCTTTTGTTAGCTGTGGTTACACAGAACAATGACTGCTTATTGTGAAGGTTAACAAATAAACAAAGTTTAATTTCTATACTATCAGTATAGAAAATTTTACACTATCAATCCATAAATAATCATCGTTAATATGACTTTTAAGGTAGTTATTGTAAAAGTTAGCAAACTTACTATAAATTGCTGTTTGTAATTGGATGATGAAAATCCTTTACATTGTCAATATGTACACTATTTACTCATAAACAAATGATATACTATATTCTACAAAATATAAGGGATGCAAATGAATTTAATGTGTATTTGTGTTTCCTTATATAGACTTGATAATATTTCTGAAACTTTGGTTTTTAACCATGTTGAATGGCATCGTGTAATCCATGTAGCCGACCTCATCTAGTGAGATAAGGCTTTGTTGTTGTTGTTGTCTGTTGTATTTATGATTAAGTAATAATTATTAACCCTGTACCTAATTGTATTCAAATATAGATACAAAAGTGTGTGTTAGTAAACAACCCACAATTCAGAAATTCAATAGTGCCTGTTCCAGCTGCACATCAACTGGCTGCAAACCTTTCAGGCAGCACCCACTACTGCTGGAAACCAGAGTCAAATATTTGAAAAGAAAAGTTTACCTTGGTTGTCGAAACTTACATCTTAAATCCTTTGTGCTGATGTTGATACACATTATTATAGAAGTGAAAATTATTTACTTCACTCATGGCCCATATGCAGCATTCCTATCTATAATTCATTGATATGCATGCAGGTGCCTGGACTATTGAAAATTAGGCATATTGGACAAACTACACTTGGAAGTGCTGCTATTTTTGGTCTTTTCTTGGGTGCTGGAAGCTTGATACATTGTGGGAAATCATACTGAGGATAAACATTTGTCCTCCCCCCCGCCCCCTACTTACAGTGATTTGGTTGCTGCCCTTGTAAAGTATGAGTAGAGCAGGGATTTACTGTTTTTTCAGTTTTCTGGATCATGGAAAATGTTTCATGGCACTACTACTATGAAATTTCTCATTTTTTTTCCCTGGACAGTACTGTTGAAATTTCTTTGATGGGGCTTTCCTATCTTTGATTCCTCATTTTCATCTGAGATAGTGAATTGCTCTTGCAATAAAAAGGGAGTGCAGATGTGTGTGTGTTGACAGTGTTGTGTTTATGCTACTTACTGTCTTTAAGCACTACCCTTCCACAAAAATTATTCACTCAAACCTAGTTGCAGACAAAATTATTAAAATGCTAACTGGGTAATTTATCCAATCCATCACTATTGTGAGGTAAAATTACATGTAATTTACCTACTCCACTTTACACATGTACTGTAAAGGTGTACTTACGAAAGTATATTCAAATTCATTTAAAAGATGGGATTTGGGGTTTTTTTTTTTTTTTTTTGAAGTCAGGGATTTGGATTAGTTGGTGCAGGAGAAAGAGAGAGAAAAGTGAATTGATTAGATCTAATTTATGAAACTCACTTTTAATTTTAAATTTCGCCCTTCCATCACATAGTGGTAGCTGCAGAATTGAGCCACATAGAAGCACATAAAAGCTGCAATCCCATTCTCCATCACTTGTTTTGAAAAGTCACATAAAAGCTTCATACTGATATGACACGTAGAATTCTATTGAATTTTTTTGTACTGATAATAGATTACAATTAAATTCTTTTTCTAATAGATATTGCTGCACTTGATGTACATGAAGTGTTGAAGACCATTTCATTTCCTAATTCTGGCGAACCCAACCAAGATACTCTCCACTTCAACATTGAGTTGCTTGGTTCATCCGCTCTTGTATAATGCATTTTCTGTGGCAGTGACTTAGGCTGAAAAGACTAGTAATCTATTTGTTTTAAGACGTTTGTGCTACAACCCACAAGCTACAGCATAGTCCAAACATGTGAAGCTAGTTTAACCTAGTCTTAAGATTAATTCAGGCTAAAAAAACATACTCAAGTTTTGTGGACTGGGAAAAGAATAAAAATAGTGGCTAGCATGTCAAAGACCCTTAGATTAGAACTAGAAGTCAAAGTGTAATTAGGTCGTACTAATTGTACTCAAGCTAAGGTCAATAAAAAGTCCAACTTATTTTTTAACAATGAAATTCAATATAAGTTCAAGAGTTTAAAATTACCAGTAGTCAATATTTTAATGTTTTTACCAGAATGAGGTAAGTCATATTTGTCGAATAAGACTTTTATAGAAGTAATTTCTAGTGTTTTTCCATCGACAGAAAATGTTATGACGATTTTAAACTATTGGAAAGTAGAAAAATAAAGTTTTACGTGTAGAATACAACTTCCACCCAGACACTTTAAAAAATTACATTATCTTAATAATTTTGGAAACAAATTACTCCGTAACAATAAAAATAAAAAAGCCAATGTAGTAAAATTTGCTTTTTTAATATAATTAGTTAAGGAGAGTAATGTCAAAAAACATTATGTAATAAACTAAAAGTTTAATTAGAATGTATTGACAATATAAAGTTTTTCATACTGTATTTCAATCATAGATTAACATGTATAGTAAAATTGTTAAATTTTGTAATAATTATTTTAAAAGTTATATTTAAGTTGATTTCTAATTGATTAATAATATAAAAATTGTATTAACTAATATATTAATATATTATAAATTACAATATTTTTTAAAAATAAGATCTAATTAATAATAATTCTCAGATGAAGATTGTAATAGAAGATGAATTCAAATGCATTGCTATTATTGGGGGAAAATTGATGACACCAATGCAATTCCTTTTGTTAACAGAAGCTCTATCTGGAAGAGCTGGTTCAGAAAATAAGGCTGTCAATTAATACATAATCAATGTCTAATTTGTTATTTCAGAATCCCCAAGGTCCGTGGTTATAAAACATTGTCTTGATCTACTAGATGAGCACTACAACAGGTAATGAGTACAGAGGAATGGAGACACAAAGGACAGGAAAACCAAGATTTGAACCCCAAATGGATCCAATTCCCAGTAAGAGACTTGAGTATCACATTGGAAATATGAGATTTTAGTGTAGAGTTTATAAAACCTTAATGTTCTCCAACAACGACTAGTTTTTATAGCATATGGACATCGTAAACACTGACTTCAAGCTTTCACTTAGCCAGACGTACATGGCTCTACGCTAAATTGTGTGTAGGATTCTGCAAATAATTTCTGAAAAGCATTTGAGTTTAACAAGTTATGCCAGCATAGATTTAGAATTGGTAATTTGGTATTGTTAATGTGTCATCCTGTGGATAAACCAAAAACTACGTTTGTAATTGTTACATTAGCTTTAGCTGCTTTGAAAGAACTTCTACCAAGTTTATTTGAATATGAAAGACTAAAGTGACTGAACTTTTTAACTTATTTCAGCAAGTTTGTCAGGCTTACAAATAAGCTCTCATGTGATAAATTTCTACTGAAAAAGTATTTACCCATACATGCAATAGGTATATAACTAATATGATAGTTTAACTCATTTGCCACTGAAGAAGCAATATTGATTGCTTTTATCACCAATAGTCCCTGCATGAACAGTGCCCTTCCTTAAAGCAATGAAACCTGTGAGTATCTCTAACAGTGATTTCCCTGCCAGTGATGGCTGAAATAAGTTTGATTGCATTGTGACAATCACCACAAATTCTTAGGTTCTTTACAACCAGTATAGGCACCCCTTCGTCAGTGGAGACCAGGCCAAATGCAACTGCCAGCTTCTCACTGTGATACAGTAACCTTCTTTCTTTCTCATCTGGCTCTACCTCTTCGTCTTTCACCAATGCCCATCTTATATCTGGTACGTACCCTGCTTGCTTCATTTTCCTTAACATCTCCCCCATGTACGCATGAATCTCTTTTATCATTGGATGTGAAGTGTCTTCAGCCACAAAGACATGCACCTTCTTATCTATCTCAATCCAACTACAACCTGGTTTCTTCTTCACTCCTCTTTCCCGCATCAGCCTTTTAACTGTTGCAGCCTCTTCCCATCTGGCAACGCTGGCATACATATTTGAAAGCATCACGTATGGAGCAGCATTATAAGGTTCCAGCTGGAGGAACTCATTGGCCGCTTTCACAGCAAGTTCCACATTTCCATGCTTCCTACACGCACCAAGCAAAGTAGCCCATTCAATAGAACCAGGACTAAATGGCATTGTCTCAATAATCCTCTCAGCCTCCTTGAGTTTGCCAGCCCGACCCAAAAGATCTATCATGCACGAATAATGTTCTGCTTCTGGTTCAATCCGAAACCTTTCTTTCATCATATTGAAATATTTCTGACCCTCTTCAACTTTTCCAGTGTGCACACATGCAGAAAGAACAGCTATGAAAGTTATGGTGTTAGGTGCTATGTCTTTCTGCAGCATCAGTTCAAAAAGCCTGAGCGATTCAACCTCAACACCATGTTGTGCATAGCCTGCAATCATTGAATTCAGCGACACCGTGTTATGTTCTGGCATTGTATCAAAAACCTTTATTGCATCATGAACATTCCCACATTTGGAATACATAGCAACAAGAGCATTATTCACTGAAACACGATTATAAGGAATGTCAGATTTGATAGCCAATGCATGAACCTGCTTTCCCACAGAAGGGGATGACAAATTAGAACAAGCACTAGTCACACACACGAAACTACAATCATCCGGACGAAAACCATTGTGCTGCATCTCCCGGAAACACCAAATACCATCTTCAGACAAGTCCTCGTACTGTGAAAATCCAGAAATCATCGTGTTCCAAAGAACCAAATCCGGTGTAGCAATCTCCTCAAACACCTTCCTACATTCCACCATGCCAGCAGCACACTTAGAATATAAATCAATCAACCCACTCCCAACATGTGAATTCCCATGGAACCCACTCTTAATCATCATTCCATGAAACTGCATCCCCCCAACCAAATCCTTAACACAAGTAAATGCAGTCAAAACACTAGCCATAGTAAACATATCAACCTTCAAACCCCTCCTAACCATCTCCCTAAACAACTCCACAGCCTCCAATCCCTCCCGGTGCTGCCCACATGCCACAATCATCGCATTCCACGAAACCTCATCCCTGCCCCCACCCTCCCCCATCTCCCTAAACACCCTCCTCGCCTCATTCAAAAACCCCTTCCTACTATAACACGCGAGCACCGCATTATTCACCGAAGCATAGCAGTCATACCCACACACCACCACAAAGCAATGCAGCTGCCTCACCAATCCAACATCATCACCACATGCGATGATCATGCCCGACAAAGTAAATCCATCAAGGCCGAAACGAAGCTCTCTAACTTCTGCAAAGAGCCTCAACGCGGGCCGACACTCACCCCTATCAGCATAGGCAGCTATAAGGGTGTTGTAAGAGACAATGTCTGGTTGCGGAATTTCATCGAACACCTGGCGGGCAAGGTTGATAAGGGAGTGTTTGGCATAGGCACTGATGAGGGTGTTGTAGGAGAAGACATTGGGGTATTGGGTGAGGTCGAAGGAAGTTTGGGCATTGTGGAGTGAGCCACATTTGGAGTAGAGGAGGGTGAAGTGATTGGAGAGGTAGGTTGAGGGTGGGATGAGGGACTTGAAGTAAAGGGCATGGAGGGTTTTGCCAGTTATGAGGTCCCTTTGGGCTATGCAAGCTTTGAGAAGGTTGCGGAAGGTTGGAAGTTGAAGCGGGTATATGCATTGCATGGGAATTGGGTCATCTAATGTGGAAAGTTATGAGTCAAAACAGAAACTGATCATGGAATGGCATCAATGACTTCAACTAATAGCACCACCATGGAATCATGTTCAAAATTAATTTGATGTGTTGGACTAAGAAGCAACACGTTGGTTTGGTTTTCACTTTCAGAGATTTATGACTTTCTCCCAACTAAAAAAAGCCCCGTGCTATGGGAATCATCGAATTAATAGCAACTATTTTCTTAAAAATGTTTCTTTTGAGGTTGATATAATATGCTTCTAGCATCATTTATTGTAGCTTTGGTTTGATCTTTTAATTCCAATGCTTTTGACACTTTTTTGTATTTTATATTTGCTTCGAAATGAAATTCGATATTTCAATAACACTTTGACTAATCGTATTAGAGAACCTTGTTCTTCTATGCATATTTGTTTGGTTGGAATTGGTGCTGTTAATTTTTCAGGTATTGTGTGGTTGTGGCTCATGATGGTGGTGTTGAAGTGGAAACAAGGGCCTCAATAGGCAAATTAGTTTGAGAGAATATTTTTTATTTTCATTTTTAATTATAAGAATGTCACTTCTTTTCATTTTATTTTGTATTTATAAGTTTGTATACAAAACAATAAAAAGAAATTATATCCAACATTTAACAATAGCAAGTAAGGTGGAGACGACGAGATATTTTTCCAATTAAAAGTTAAAAAAATTCTCTAAAATCAGATTATTACTTTCTTGTTTTGAAGATTTATACATATTTTTATAATTGTTTTGGATTAGAAAATGAAAGATTTCTCAAAACTAAACACGCCCTTAATGTGTGGCTAGACTTGCCAAAGCTACAGATTGTGTCCATTCCTTCACATTTTTATTGTAAGCTAATTATTCGTATGTAAAATAGCTTGGATTTTAAACCAACAGCTTGAGCATGAGGGGTATCTTTTAAATAATAAAATCAAACTAAAAGGAAATTAAATAATGTGTTAAATAATCTTAAAACATTTTTAGAGAGATAACATTGGTCTAGTGATGGGAGAATGAAAGAGGGGAGATAGTAACTTTGAATCTTCCTGTTAACAAAAATTTGACCATACAAACAATTAATATTTGCTGATAAAAAAAATCTTAAAACTTTTCAAAGTATAAAAGTTTTACAAACGAAGCATATCACAAGTTTAAAGAAAATGTTGTTAATAAAAGTTTCCAAATTATGAAAACAAATTTTCATAAAAAGAGTTTTGATAATAAAAATTGTGCATCCATATATAAGATTAAAGCAGCTAAAAATGATCAAGTTATGATAAAAGCTAAAAAAACACTATGTTTGATTACAGCAAGCATTTTCTATGTCACTTCTGACTTACTTTGAATCTCTCATTGGGATTAAGAACACCCAAATATCATTTTATGACTAAGTCACTCCCGACTCTCCAAACAATAATTTGATTTAATATAAGATTCAAATCTCTCAAAGAAAGGATATGCAATTAAGTTCGATCAAATACAACAAATAATTTTTGTTAAGAAAAGAATGAAACTTTCTAAGTTTTCTAGATTTGGGCGTTCAACATTTTTTGATAGAGTCTCGACACTTGTATGATTTGAAATAATTTCCATGTTGTGTTTCTTCTTGAGGTTGCTTTTATAGGCTCCAGCAAATTATTTGTGTGGGATATACGTATTCCTCAAATAATTTCGTTGTCAACAACTTGTCATTTTTGCTATGTGACAACTTGTTGAGGAGAGAGAGGGGACAAAGGTACAATGCTTTTGTGGCTCTCAGCTTCATTACTTGTATGAATGATTATGTTATTAGTAACATTCTTTTGGTCTCTACCTTTGTACACTTGAAATTCAAATGTGATGAGGACCTAGGAGGGGACATGACCAAAGCAACAAACTTGGAGGACATACAAGGTCTTGGAGGCCCAATGACAAGATCAAAAGCTAAAAAGGCTAAAGAGGCTCTAAATCTCATGGTGACCACTTTACTTGAGACAAGCCCAAGTCTAAAGGAAGAACAGCCCAAAATGATACACTTAATCCAATTTGAAGAC
>PYAF01005901.1:861907-894873 GCA_007407185.1 Glycine tomentella
GTTTTCAGTGATTCTTGACTCAAATTCGTAGTTCAGAAAGAGATCTTTCGTCTCGATTTGGAAACGCTTGAATCCGAGTTCTGTAGCGTGAGATACACTCTATTCTTAACAGGACGTGTTGTTGGCTGAATTCTGGGTGTGAAATTCCATTCCTAGTTGATCCTAATCTCTAATCCTATTGGGGATCATATCAAAATGTTAGAATAATTTCATAGCATACATCAAGAGGGAAAATTCAATTATAAGAATGTTATATGAGCAAATCATCCTCAAAATGCTTTCACATGCAGTAATTTAACTAACATAATATAAATTATTGTGTAAGTTGGGTTGGGCTCCTCTCTAGTCATTGGAAGGGTCCATTAGGAGAGAGAAAGACCTATGAGTCTTTCTCTCTCCTACTGAACCCCTAAAGTACTAGAGGATATTTTTTCGTGTAAGTTAGTTATGTCTTTTTTAGGTGCATAGATATATGCCATACGTGAGAACTGATTTTCACAAACCATTAGACACTTGTTTAATAACAGCGCGTTGGACACTAAATAACTTAGTTAAATAAAACAAGTTTCATTTACCTTTGGACAATAACTTTTAAAAGCATAAGGATAGAGATTTTTACCATATGAGCTTATATCAAGTATATTTTGCTTCAATTCACATAAATCATTTGTCCAACAACAATTTATCTCTTTGTTATCATCAAAACTATGGGTATATTGGATCATCCAAATACAACACATTGGACCATCCAAATCTAACAATCTTTAGGGAGTAGTTGATACTAGATTTCATTTTCACTAGAATCACTTTGTCTTAACTTTTACCTACCTTTTTGCTCTCCACATTAGGTCTTAGACCTCCTTTGTAACCAAATATATAGATAGATAAGTTTGATATTGGATGTTTTGCTTAGTTTTTCTATATTTTGGGTTTTCATTCCTTTGTAATTTAATTGGGACCTATTTGACAAAGTTTTGAAACATTTTCCTAGTAGAAAGGAAAGGAGACTGAGTGCTTGCTCCCACATTGATTTGCATGTTGTTTTGTACTAAATATTAGTTGTACAGTTATATATAAAGTCCCTTCTTCATTTGGTTCCTCAATTGTTTATCACTTGAGCTTCAAACTATATCATAAGTATATAATGGTGAAGTCTCATCTTTGAAGTTTTGTGAAATGTTAAGTGTGCAATATCTGGAATCTTGCTTCAGAAAATAGTGTACATTGTCATCCAGGTTGTTGTGTAAAAATGCATTAACTGCTTAAATGTTATAGTTAAATGCATCTATATAAAAACGTTTATCTTGGTTTTTCATTAGATCTAATCCATTTGCATCTAAAAGTTATAATACACCATGACATATTAATCTTTTGGCTTCTTTCTAGGTGTTGTCTATGCAAAACATATGAGGCTATTAGGTATAAGGTATGTCACATGATCTTGTTCTGAACATCAATGATAAGATTATTTAGAGCTTCTATTTAGCTTTCCTTATGTCTCTAGATTTTTCATACCCATGCCTTTTGTTAGATAAAAACATTTTTAAATTTTGTTTGAATTCATACATTGAGTGCTCAAAAGAAAAACTAGTTATATAATTTTTTTTGTGAACTACATATTGTAAAACTTATAACAAATAATTAAATTTATATACCTTAAAATATAAGGGTTGCAAATGAATTTCATGTGTATATATGTTTCCTTATAACTATGTAACTAGACTTGTAATTAATGTATTCAAGTGTAGTTACACAAGTGTGTGTACAATGAACAACAAACTATTCATAAATTCTATATGGTATTGGTACTCGAGGTTGACATCATCTCAATAGTTGTCCACAACCTCAGCCAAAATAAGAGAAAAGTTTACCATGGGTTGTACATGTTTAGTGAGTTATTGATAAGCGGTCAACGAGTGCACCAATTGTCCAAGTAATAATGAAACGGTAAGTCCGAGTGTCAAATTCCACAGGGACTTTGCTTGTACTAAGAGTTAATACATTTCTAAATTTAAGCGAACACAAGTAGATTTTGAAGGTTTTCTAATCTAATGCGGGAATGTAAAGTACAAAATAAGTAAAGATAGTTGAGCAGGGGCACAATAAAGAGATAGAAGACAAACACTTGGGGGTGAAATATCGATTGATGCGGAAGATGGTCACGTGTTGGGGCTCAATGAACTGAAATTACTCTTGATGCAATATTAAAGATATTTATCTATTCAATAATTAAATTCGCTCACCCTCATTTACTAATATATTGTAACCTTGATTCCTTAAGCGCTAAAACCCTAAATCACTTGACTTCACTCCTGATCCCTCAGCAAGCTAGATCAAATAATTTGAATTAAGAGTAAAGATGATTCGTAACCTAGGCTAAACAACACCACTCTATCCCTAAACATGATATCGTTTAGAAGCGTTTTCCAGTTCTAAGGAAATAACTATTTTCCAATGCATTAAAATCCTATAACAAAGCATGCATATGGGAGATCCAACCACAAACATGAATAAAGCTTAGAAAAACACAATGATACGAAAATAGAATTAAATAAATAGTTAGAATCATTACATCAAGAGTGTTTGGTTGTTGGAACCCCAACAATGGATGGGTTAGCCTCCCATTTCCATGAGAAGACTTACAAATATGGAGGAAAAGGAAGAAGAATGGAAGGAAATGGAGGAAGAGAGCCCCAAATGAGTGAAATTTTTCCCTTCTCTCGTGCCCTAGCTCTACCTCAGCTTCCTAAGGTCTCCATTGAAGAACCTAAAAAGTCAGCCCTTTGTTTCGTGCCCCAATTTCTCTTTTAAAGTGGCCTAGAATTACGGTCCTTGCTGGGCGCAGAAAGGTCACGCTAAGCACACCCTCATTGTCCAGCTAGATAAGTGACCACGCGCTGAGTGGACATCTGGCGTACTGGGCGAGCGTCGTGCTGAGCGGGCATTTGGCACGCTGGGCAAGTAGCTTTAGACCCTTAATTCTCCTTTCCTTTCTTTGCTTTAAAATTTCTACAAAAACACAACCAACATCTCATGAATCAACTAAACTTATCATCTACTGGATAAAAGCTCAAGGAAAGCTAATTCCTATATTTTTATTACAAAATGAAGCATTAACATAAGAAAAGACAAGATAATTGCTAAGTAATTAATATGTAGTTTTACGTATGCTTAGCAATTATCAAACTTCCCCAAATTTAAAGCTTTGCTTGTCCTCAAGCAAAAGTAAGTAAATGCTAGCTAAGTTTGATTAATGGCCTTGTCAACAATGAAACAAATCACACAACTGAGAAATTACGACTTTAAAAAAACATTTAAACATCTAACACTTCAGTTTACACAAGTCGTAGTTCCATGAAGGAATCAATCAAGCATACACATAAGTGAAAGGGGTTAGCAAGAATGATAGATATCAGAGAAGATCAAGTCATGCTTCAGTCCTCACAAGGCTAGTATTTTGCTTATGCATACAAGTGTTTTGATTATGTAACTTCCATTTCATACAATTGACATCATCAATCGTGAATTTGCAATTCATCTCATTCAATACAATCATACATACACAAAATGGATCACAAGGACTTTGTTTGGCTTTTAATGAGGTTGGGCTATCAAGAAATCATTATTTTTCTTGGAATACAACAACTAAGTTCTAAAGAGCATTCACATTCTTCCTTGTTTTCCAGCTCATTTTGTCTACCATAACAATAGCACACAAAGTCATTTAACCTTGGTTTAGATTCTTTTCTCTTTTCTCTTTTTTTTGATACGTCCAAGGTATTTTATTTATACTATGTGTGTTTGTTGTTTCACTTCCTTGTAAGAACATCACTCAAATACACTCCCCCAATTTTTGGGGAAAAATGGACTTGATCCATCAAAATAGTGTTCTCCTAAATCTAAAGTAAGGTGAACATGTTCAATGACTTTTCAGCTCAAGGTTCAAGAATCATTTATCAAATTAGGCTAAAAGAGGTGCAAGAGGTTCAACATTAATCACTGCAGGGTTGGCTTTTGGCCAAGTGGCTACATTTAAATTCAAAAAGGCCTTGATCATATCCATATCATGCATCCATTCAAGTAGTTCAAGATTCATGCAAATCCAGAAATTTCAATCAATCATTCTCTCACAAATAATAGGTACACAACTCACACGGTGTTCTGCAGCCTAGAGTTTTTCTCCGCAAGAATTTCCTGTCATGTAAGCTAACAAACTCACTAATGCGCATACAATTCAAGAAACCATCATTTAATCATAACGCGCGCTCACTTCCGAATCGAATTTAAACTAAAATCATACAAACGCAACTCTCTGTCATGCAAAAGCTTCATCAGACATGCCCAAAAAAAATCGTGTTACCCAAAAAGAATCAATCAAAACGAACTGTCCACCATGCATAATTAATATCTAAAGTTAAAAGCATATATGTTTCCAAAGTGTTTCTCACGTTCCTTCCATTCTTCTTCTTCATTTTGCATGGCTATTTATAGAAGAAGGTGAGTTGCTCAGGCCCA
The DNA here is from genome assembly GCA_007407185.1 of Glycine tomentella. Lineage (NCBI taxonomy): Eukaryota > Viridiplantae > Streptophyta > Magnoliopsida > Fabales > Fabaceae > Glycine > Glycine tomentella. The sequence goes on from PYAF01005901.1 coordinate 866,423, forward strand.
CTCGCCCAAGCAAGTTTTATCACATGATTCACTCGCATGGGCGAGTTAAAACTTAATGGTCAGGAAACCAATTCGCCCAGGCGAATTATAAGTACATGAATAACTCGCCCAAGCGAGTTAAAGACTTAATGCTGAAGAAAGATGTTAGCCTGGGCGAGTTTGGGCGAATTTGGTTGGATTTTGTTTCCAGAAAATTCCTCGTTTGACCTTTTTGACCTTTTTGCTTGTCTTGATTGCTTTGGATGCCCTAGATACACTTGATACCTATCAAAACATTGAATTTGAGTGGATGAATCTTCCAAAATGTGAATAACAATATTTATATATGTACAAAATATAAAACAACTAGGATTAGGACAAGTTTATAAGAGAATTTACTGAAATGAAAAGATAAGTGTCATCATTATAATCTTGGAAATAACTAAAATAAGGCACTTATCACTACCCCCAACCTAGAATCTTGCTTGTCCTCAACCAATTTTTGTAAAGAAATAAAACTACAAATACTAAAAGTACTTCAATATTTCTATATCAAAATTTATGAACATATTTGTAAAGAATCAACTTTAAAAATGATCAGAACAATATTTTTCAAAATCAACAATGAGTGATGAAAGTACAAAAGATAAAATTCACCAAACCAAATGAGGTTAAGATCAATTCACATTTCATTTCTAAAGAACATCAAAGAAAACACTTGATTGATTCAAACAGAGGAAAACCTCTCAAAGGTGTTTAATTCTCCTACAGGTAAGTGTTTCTTCTCAATTCCAACACTTATATGTCATAGATCAATTTTTTAATTAATTTCTCATCAAATCAAAGTACATAATTATCATGGATCTTTAGGACTTTTTAGGATTGGGCCTGGCTTTTAAAGGAAATCTTGGTTTTTCTAGATATTTAAAGTTCCCCAAAGAATAGGAGAGCAAACAAAGATACAACAAGCTATCATCACTTTCTATTTCTTTTCTTTTTCCAGCAAGTTATCAATGTTTCTTATACCAACCTCCCAATCACCCAACTTATAGAATTTACAATATTTTGTACAATTTAGAACATATTTCATTTTTTTTTCACAAGGAATTTGTTTCCTTTTTCTTTTCTTTTCTATAGCTTTTTAATTAATTCAGATGAATAGCCACATTTAAAACAAAGTATTTTCATCACTTTAGGCATCCAAATGATAGAAGTTTCCAACAAAATTCCTTTTGCTCTCCTAACCTAAGGTAAGGTAGGAAACTCTTATCCTAGGTTAGTGTTCCAACAAGTATCAAGTGTCTTGGCTCAAAGGGCTTTTTGGCCAGTGACTTATATTAAAAAAAAAGGTCTAAATCATATCCATGCATCATATGTTATGGCAATTAGAAATTTATGCAAAATCAACTATAGAACATATCAGTGAGGACACTCAATGCAATTTCTGTGGGTACACAAAATCACTAAGCTTAAGGCCTGTTTCCATGTTCAAATCAAATCAATGTTTCGAAAGTTGTTCTTTATCAAGTTCATGTAAAAATATCTACTTTCATTTGGTATTGGGAAGACCATTTTGTTTTTCATTCTCAAAGTTGCAAAAACAAAATTTTGCTGAGTTCTGATCCAAAAATCATTTCAAATCTGTTTGATCCTTTCCAAAACATGTTGTGTTCCAGAAATATTTGTCTTTTTAAGTCCCAAAAAGATTTATACATATTCTATACTATGTTAATAAAACTAAATTTTTATCAAAAACTGTGTACTTCAAAAAAGAGGTAACCTTCTGTGTACACCATCAGAGTTTGCGCAAAATAAAAATCATAAATGCACGCATTTACCTAGACAAAAAGTAAATACGAAAATAAAGTACTAAAATTTAAGACAAAGCAGTAAAGCAACATAAAGACTGTCACATATTTTTGAAGATCATGGTTGAGGAGCTCAGTCTCCTCCATTGAGATAATCAACAGGATCTATCATGTTCTCATCCTCATCTGCTCTAAGATATAAGCCTATCCCCAAGCCCTGCAATGATAGTTCTAACAAAATAGATGATATATTCAAAAACGTAAGATATAAAATTCAAAAATTAAAGTTCAAAAATATAATTCAGAAACCTAAAACATAAACTTCAAATAAAATTAAAGCAAAGTTTAGAAACACCGGGTTGCCTCCCAGGAGCGCTTCTTTAACGTCTTTTTAGCTGGACGCCTTGTAACTCAGGCTTCTAGCAATTGGACAATAGTAGTAAGCCAATGGTTTCTATGTTTTACTTCAAAATTTTCACCAGTTTCTTTTCTTCTTCAGAAAGACTTGAATTACTTGTAATCGGTTCCTATGAATTACCTGGAAGAAAAACATTTTTAAAATGTGGAGGTACTGCGTTTGCCTCCATTATTGATTCTTGATTCTTCTTTTTCTCTAACAATTCTTCAAAGAGATATTTTTGGTAAGGAATTTCCTTGAAAGCATCTAGTTGTTGGAGATAATTTAAACTTTCATTTTCTTCACATTCATTCATCTCCTCAAATGCTTCAGTCAATGTTTTCTCAAAACCATCTTTTCTTTGAATCAACCTCTTGAAGTCAGAATTTACTTCATCCAAGACATTCACGCTAAAACACTCCCTTGGTTCCTTTAGTTAGCCTCTGTGTTTGCTTAAAAAGGTCCACTTCTACGCTCAGACAGTTGTTTTGCAAGCTGTCCAACATGAACTTCAAGATTTTTAATGGAAGCCTCAGCATTTTTCTGATTTGTGATGGACATCTGCATAAACTGAGTTAGAGTATCTTTCAATTTTGAAATTCTATCAGGCTTTTCTTGTTGTTGTTGTTGTTGTTGTGGGCCCATATTTAAAGAACTTGCATAAGAGTTGTTAGAGGGACTTGCAAAAGAAGAGTTAGTGGAACCATTATATGCATTATCATTTTGTTGCCTCCAGCCATAAGGATGATTTGAACCTGGACCGCTTCTGTAGCCTTGGTAATTTTCTTGATAATTATGTTGAGGTCTGATCTAATTTTGTAAATAATAAGCCTTTTCTTCTTGTTGGCACTCACCAGGTGGTGAACAGTGGTCATTCTGATGGTCACTGCCCAAGAAATCACATCTTTGAATTTGTTGAACTTGATGAGCTTGGTATGTTTTTTGTGATCCACCTTGTTGAAATTGTTGAGGAAGTTGGCTTATCTGTTTTGTTAAGGCCTCTAATTGTTGAGTCAAGAGTTTATTTTGAGCTAGAATTGTATTATGAGTATCCAGCTCCATTATACCTTTCCTTTGAATCAGAGATCTATCATGGTGAGACTGGTAATCACTGGCTGTTATGGAGTCAATGATTACAACTGCCTCCTCCGTACTCTTTGACATCATAGTAACTCTAGCTGAAGCATCAAGAATCATCTTTGTCTGAGGTCCCAAATCACTATAAAAATATGTAGTTGTGCTACATCATCAAAATTATGGTTTGGGCACCACCGCAGTAGTGATTTTAATCTCTCCCATGTCTCACAGAGAGGTTCATTAAACCCTTGGGAAAAGTAGCAATTGTTGATTTTGCACTAATGAATCTAGATGGAGAAAAGAACCTAGCAATGAATTTTTCCTCCACTTCTTCCCAAGTGCTGAGACTTTTGTTTGGTTGTGATTAGAGCCATGTCTTTGCCTTACCCATCAAGGATAAAGGAAAAATTTTGAGATAGACAGCTTCAACATCTTCCTCAGAAGCTCCCATGATACTGCACAACTCCATCAAGTAGAAAAATGAGTGTATGGATCCTCATGATTCATTCATGCAAAAGGGTGTGAGCAAATCAAACTGAAAAAGGTTGGCTTCAGTTCCATAACCTTGTTATTGAAATGAGGAATGATTATGTTGTTGTAATGCTTTGGTCCTTGTTGGTAAGCATAGTCACCAAGAGTCCTCCTTGGTGGTCTATTTTCTTCTCTTCCTCTATCAGCCATATTATCAATTACAAGTGGTTTTTCTGGTGTAGGAGACTCAATAGAAGTAGTTTCACGCGGTGGCATACTGGTTACTTTTTTCTTTTTCTTCATATTCTTCCTTTCTTCCTTGGTAATTTTTGAATCAAATAAAGTTTTATCTATAGAAAATTTATCTCGCATATATAGAAAAAAGAACAAACTACAACAACCTGTAAGTATCGAGGTTAGTGAAAATAAAATATAACAAGAGAGAATTCATACAAAATCAAAATAAAATAAATAACGAAAGTAAAGAAAATGTCCTACTAAACTGAAAATTTAAATCTAAAAGAACTGAGTAAGCGACTCAAGTCCTCGGCAACGACACTAGAAACTTGTTAGACTATTGGCAAATGTACCAATGTCGTCGCAAGTTACAAAATTTATAATAGTTCGTCTCCATAGGGACTTGAGCTTACTCAGTTGTTTTAAATAAAAGTAACAGTTTAATAGTTTATGTACAACAAATATAGTCGATGTTTGATGGTTTTACGGAAATAACAGAAATAGTGCGTCGAAAATACGGAAAATTATGTAAACTAATAAAATGAATTTAATTGAAAAGAACGTATGATTGAGTTTCATCATTCATACCCTCAGTATCCAATTAACATTACCATGTATAAATCATTTTCTATCATTACTGATGCACACATTAATTCACCCCGAATCAATCCCTCGCATTCGAGAATCCTAAGGATGTTTACCGAATATTGATCCCTCGCATATGAAGTAAATAACCAAGCATTACAATCATAATCCCGTGCAATTTACAATCTAAATGTTATGCTCTATTCCTAACAACGTAACGTACAGAGTAAAATCATTCAGTTCAAATCCTAAGGGCACTTTCCAGTCAAGCTTAGAATCCAATTTCATGAAACTAATGATCAAGTAGAATAAAACATTAAGAACAGAATGAAATCACCAGAATGAGTAGAAAAGATTCATACATATATCAAATATTAAAAGAGATACATAAGGGTACAAAGATTACATCTAATCCTTAGGAGAAACTAACCGATCATTGTGCAGAGCAAGATATCAACAAAAAACATGACGAAGGAAGCGATCCCCAACCCGTTTCTGCAGAGTTTCCACCCCTTTTCTCTCTTCTCTAAGCTTTCTCTATCTTTCCAAAGTGTTTCTCATGTTCCTTCCATTCTTCTTCTTCATTTTGCATGGCTATTTATAGAAGAAGGTGAGTTGCTCAGGCCCACTCGCCCAGGTAAGTTTTTACACACGATTCACTCACCTGGGTGAGTTAAAACTTAATCGTCAGGAAACCAATTAGCCCTAGCGAATTATATATACATGAATAACTCGCCCAGGTGAGTTAAAGACTTAATGCTAAAGAAAGATGTTAGCCTAGGCGAGTTTAGGCGAATTTGGTTGGATTTTGTTTCCAGAAAATTCCTCTTTTGACCTTTTTACCCTTTTTGATTGTCTTGATAGCTTTGTATGCCCTAGATACACTTTATACCTATCAAAACATCGAATTTGAGTGGATGAATCTTCCAAAATGTGAACAACAATATTTATATATGTACAAAATACAAAACAATTAGGATTAGGGCAAGTTTATAAGAGAATTTACTGAAATGAAAAGATAAGTGCCAACATTATAATCTTGAAAGTAACTAAAATATGACACTTATCAATATGTTGTAGCACATGTCCATACACAAAATGGACTTGCATTATTAAAGATCTAAAATTGATTGCAAGGCCATTTTTCATGAGATCAAAACTTCCAATGTCTTCTTGGGGACATGTAATCTTGCGTACTGCAATATTGATTCGCATCATGCCAATAAGTTATAATTAGTTCTCCCCTTTGAAATTGATTTTAGGTGAGCAACCTAATATTTTCCACTTAAAAATTTGTGGATGTATTGTATTATAATTGTTTCATCACAACGCATTACGATGAGTCTTGAACAAAGGTTAGGAATATATGTTGAGAATGAATATCTATTGATAATGATTTATATGACTCATTTTATCGATTTTTATTTTGAATTAATTTTCCTAACATAAGGGGGGAGATAGTAAGTAGTTGAGAAAATGATATTAGTTGAAATACATTATCGTTATCATGATAATTCATTTACAAAGTTTAGTAAAAAAAAAAAAGAGTGGTTAAATCATATGTATCAAATGCTAATTCTCCAATAAATTTTGATGTCCCTATTGGACAATATAATATTGCAAAACAGGTCTCAGACACAAACAAAACGTGGTAGACTCATTGGTTCCAAAGATAAAAATCATCAATTAAACAAAGGAGCTAAAAACTAAGATGGTCAAATTAAGGTTATGAGAATTTTAAAAGATCTCGCTAGCATAATTAATGATTTAGTTTCACAAGAACTCAACTACCTGAAATTAGTGAAACATAAGATCTCAAATTATGTCATGAATGGAATATGATGAAACCAAAAATAAAGTCAATGTTGATAGTGTATTTGCCTATAATGCAGCTCTAAATGTAATAAATGATATTGAAGATCAAGATTCAAAGTTCATTTATGATTGTCGACATAAAAATGATTGGCCCAAATGAAAATATGTTATTGAAGCATAATTAGACTCACTTGCTATGTGAAAGGTTTTTGGACCTGTAGTCGGTACACCTGGAGGTGTCAACCAGTTAGATACAAATGGGTTTTTTGTGCAAAAACAAAAAGAAAATGGTGAAATAGTGAAATACAAAGTATGATTAATTGCTCAAGGGTTTTCACAAAGATACAATATTGATTTAAAGAGCCATCTTCACTTGTAGTGGATGCAAGTATCTTTCGATATTTAATTAGTATGGTTGCTCATGAAAGACTCAATTTACATCTAATGGATGTTGTTTAAGCCAATTTGTATTTCCTTATGGAAAATTACATTTATATGAAAATCTTTGAATGATTTAATTTACCCAGCAGTGCAAGTTCTAGAGAGTAATTCAATCAAATTGATTAAGTCTTTTTATTGATTAAAATAATCAGGATGCATTTAGCATAATAATCTCAATGGGTATTTCTTAAAGAACGGTATATAAACAATCCCACTTGCCCTTGAAAAATTTTGTAAAAATATATTTTTCATAATTGTTGTTTATGCAAATAACATAAATACATTGGAACTCCTAAAGAGCTTCCAAAAGCTATAGATTGCTTGGAACTCCTAAAGAAAAAGTTTGCGATAAAATATCTATGAAGGATAAAATTTTGCTTGGGATTACAAAGATGTTTAAAAGATTCTATATGGATAAATCGCATCTGTTGCTTACTGCAATGGTTATAAGATCTTTAGATGTAGACAAAAATCATTTTAGATCTGCAGAAAAGGATGAAGAGCTACTTGGTGATGAAGTACCATTTCTTATAGTTATAAGAGTAATAATGTTTCTTGTTAATTATACATTACCAGATATAACATTTGTTGTCAATTCATTAGAAAGATATAATTCTTCACCTACACAAATATATTAAAATAGAGTGAAAATATACCTTGTTATCTTAGAGGAATAATGGATATTGACTTATTTTAGTCAAAATTTTCCAAGTTAGAACTAATTGGCTATGAGTAGATTGTGAAGAGAATTATATACAAGTTATTTCAATATGTACGAGAAACTTATGGTTTATATTTAAGAAAAACGACATCAACAATTATATGTGAAGATAATGTTGTTTAGTTGAAAGAATTAAAATTATATTTTTCACTCATGATCTTCAAAATAACGGTGATATAAATGTTCAACAAGTTCATTCGTGAGAATCAAGCATGTCTCTTTACAAATTCATGTCAAGGAAGACTTTTGAGTATCTGGTTCACAAGATTAGATTTTGTTGTCTTAAAGATAATTGTACGCATGTGAGAGAGAAATAATACGTTATGCACTCTTTTTCCCTTATCCATGGTTTTGTCCCACTGGGTTTTCCTGGCAAGGTTTTTAATGAGGTAGATGATAATGTATTGAAGAATAATGTACTCTTTTTCCTTCACCACGTTTTTATCCCACTGGGTTTTTCTTTGTAAAGTTATAACGAGACACATTCTCAATTAATGGACATCCAATGGAGAGTGTTATGAATACTTTATTTGTGACTATCCATATGTTTATCTTTTATGATTTATATTTATTTCTATTTATCTCATGTAACTTTCTAGTTATCTTTTGTATCTATAAATAGGTTATTCTTCTATGAAAGAATATATACAATTATTATTCTCTTTAAAAAATTTTCTCTATACTCTTTTGCTTTAAGTTATATCAGATTTAACACAATGAACAAATAATTTGAGGCAAATATGTTTAAATAGACTCTAGAAGATTTTATCATTTGTCACCATTCATATGAATATTTTAACGGGCTTGGCCATCTCGTAAAATAAATGAGTTCTAGTTTGGGAGTTGATATTGGCCCCTTCATAATTGCTATTGGCCCCTACATGATTTGTGAAAATACCAAAATACCATTTCTTCTTTTCCTTCAATTACTAGCGCCCACCTTCCCTACCAACCTCCCTTCCTTCTTCCCTCTTTCCCTTTCTTCCTTGCCTCACAAAGCTTTCTCCTCTACAGGGTATTTTTTCCTCTTTTCATCTTCCAACGGAATCATGATTCCATTTTTTGGCAACCTAACGGAAACACCATTTAGTTGTGTTTCAATTTTTGTAACACAACTGAATCGTGATTTTCTTGCACTAGTGGGATGCAAAAAATGTACAACAGGAGTACGATTCTGTTACACAATGTACAATAGAATCATACCTTCGTTGTACATTTTTTTTTCGCACCCCATTTGCACAGTAAAATTGTGATTCCATTGTGCAATGTTTTGGCAACCCCAGTTATACAATGGAAGTACGATTTTGTTATGCATTGTACTACGAGATCACACTTTTGTTGCACAAAGTTTTTCACACCCCCTAGTGCAACACTTTTGTGGCCAATAACAACTCTCTTATATTTTCTTGGTCTACATGTTTCTCCCATTGTCCATGATTAACTAAAATCAAAATTGTGATTTTTTTTTCTTTTAAGGTATGTTACTTGTTCATGGTTGATAGGTTTTAGTAATATAATCGTTATATTAACAATTTACAAACCAAATAATTTAAAAAAAGTGTAAAAAAATAATTAATAAAAAGTCCAAATAATTAAAATGAGATAATAGGCAAACAAAAGATATAATGACATTGGGATGTAGTAATAGCTAACATTACTAAATACCTATAACACACAAAAAAATATATTAAACTCTCTAACAAAATAAACTAATTATTAAAATTAATTTATACTTTAAAGATAAAATACAATGATCTACAAAGCAAGTTCAATAACTCGCGAACCAAACATGTTGAGCCCACAAGTTACATTGACCATGCTAGAAAAACTTACATTATAAATAGGTCTCATTTGTGAGTTTAATGATTATGCACTAATAATATAAAACAATGTTACATTGTCATCCAATAACAAATTATTGTTTGTAAGAGTTTTAAGGTAATTGTTATAAAAGCCAACAAACTTACCATACATGACAAGTTATGATTTGATGATTGTGTGGAACTATTTTACACAGTCAGTACATAATAAATTTTCTCTCTCATTTTGTAGGGCTAATAATCTATGCGAATTACCGGCTAAACAAATCATCATGAGTTGCTACCTTTGAAAGTTTTGGTCTTGGTATGGTCCCTAGTCAACTATGTGGCCATTGAGAATGGGAGTGGAGCAACCCTAAGTAACAACAAGCAATAACCATGGTGTTGATTATGAGAATACCTGCATAGATTCCCAAAAAATGACGCTAAAATGATCTACTCAATCCTTCTGAATCCAAGATACACTAGATTCGCTTTAAGTTAAGATTAATGATGAGAATTATGTTGGTTTAACAAGGAGATGAAAGTGTGGTACTTTTTTTATAGCAACATACTCATATTATTTCCAAAGCAATCAAATGAGCAATACACTCTCGAGAGCTATGAAAAACTCGGTGACTAGCGTATGTAATTGTTGCCCTGGCTAGACCATGCGCAACATAATTCTCTAGCCTTCTTACAAAACAAACCTTAAAGGTTTGGTGAAATAGAAAGTAATTTTCGACATTGATCTATAATAATGCCAAACTTAACATTGTCTAAGTATCCATTATTAATGTGGTTCACTACTTGCTGGCAATCCATTTCAATAATAGTGTCTTCCATATCCATCTCCTGCAATCACATGATTGGTTCTCACAAAACCAAAGCTTCCCCTTTATTCACCGGAGGAAAGATAGGATAAAGCTTTGTTGCTTCCAAGAGAAACTGTCCCAAGTCATCCCTGATACATATGCCTACTCCAAATTGTCCTTCAACATTAAAAAATGTGACATCTAAATTGCACTTGATCAAACCAGTTGAAGGAGGTTGTCACTTGTCATCATGGGCATGTCTTGTGGTTGATCTCTCCTTAGATGAGCCTTCCTCTCGAGCTTGCCTCCTTTTTGATAGAAAAGCATTTACTCTGTGCACCACATTGACTGTCATGGGATTCTTGTTGTCCCAAACTAGTTTGTTTCTACAACACCACAAACTCCATATCATGGGATTCTTGTTGTCCCAAACTAGTTCGTTTCTACAACACCACAAACTCCACATCATAATTTAAACTTGGTCCTCCCATGATCATTTAGCTTGCTACACGCCAAAAAGCAACATTGAGACATTCCTTCACATCTACTCATGACCCTTTTCACATTATTCCAAAGCCATCCTTCCCTACATACCTACTCGACATAATAACATCCTAATAAGAAATGCCAACTACTTTCAAGATTAGTTTCACAGAAAAGGCATATGCCTGGAAACCCCACATCATGTGCTTGCAATCATTGCCTTGTGGGTAAGTGATCTTGGCAGACTTTCCAAAGGAATACCTTCCCTTTGGGAGGGATATTCAAGTCCCAAATTCTCCTCCAATCACCTTGGAACCCTTAAAAGATCATCAGAAACAAATACCTCCATGAAACTATGGTATGCAGTTTGGACTGTACATGTTCCATCCTTGCGGTAAACAACATAAAAAAAAGCACCCATTTCTATACCGGTTCTGGAAGCTAAACCTCCAAATGGGCTTGTCCTTTCCTTGTAAGTTAATCAATGGCATAGGTTTTGCTGCTATTGCATCATCAACCTCCAATAATTCATCTAGTAGCTCAACCTTCCAGCTTTCAGAGTCCCTATCAATGAGATCTTTGACCAAAAGATTTGGATCAAAGCTATTCATAATAGGTTTCATTAATGTGTTGGTTCCCCTCTAAGCCATGAATCAGACCAAACATGGATTATGTTGCCATCACCTAACCTCTACCTCAACCCTTCTTGAAAAACCATTGGCAAAGTCCAAATGCTTCTACAGGAGTAACTCGAGATACTCCCAAGTGAAGTAGCAAGAAAGTCGGTCTAGGGGTAGTATCTAGCTTTTAGGACTGCAGCTAACAAGGAAGTAGGGTTATTTAGTAAAGCCTAACCTTGCTTACCGAAGAGGGCCATGTTAAAAGCTTTAATATTTTGAACCCTATACCCCTACTATTTCTTCACAGCTAACTTCTCATACTTGAGCCACCTTATTCCCCCCTTGTGTCTCCTTTAGATCCCTAGCAAAAACTATTCATCATATGATGAATTTCATCCACGAGGCCATCTGAAAGCATATATATGGACATATAATATGTTGGAATCACTTGTAGCACGACCTTGATCATGAATTATTTCCACCCACTAGATAGTCATCTCCCATTCCACGATTGGATCTTCCTGCAAACTTTGTCCCTCACATGCCCGACAATCGCTTTTTTGTTTCTCCACACCATGGATAGGGCACCCAACTATTTCCTTGTTTCCATGAACTCCGAAACTCCCATTATATTAATGATATTCTCACGCTCATCATAGGTAATATTCCTACTGAAAAAGATTTCAAATTTGGCCAAGTTAATAGCTTGGCTTGGTGCAGCCTTATACACTCCTAAAATATTTCTATAACATCACCCTCTTTGGAAGAAGAATGAAAGAAGAGGAAACAATCATCTGCGAATAGTAAATGCAAAACATTTGGAGCATATTTATAAATCTTAACCCCTTGGTAGTCCCCTATAGCCAAGGCTTACTTAATGAGTGTTATCAATCCTTTAGAACATATAATAAACAGATAAGGGGATAATGGATCCCTCTATCTTAGACCTTTCCCAGGTTCAACAAGTCCAACCTCATCTTTATTAACAAGTATAAAGTATGCAACTGAAGTTAGACACATATGCATCCATTTGATCCACGTCTATGAGAAATCCATCTTCGTCATAGTGGCTGCAAAATATCCCCAATCAACCCTGTTGTACGCCTTACTGATGTCTATCTTAAGGGCCAATTCTATTTTCTTGCCTCTTGTTTTGCATTTCAAATAATGAACAACCTTTGTGGCTAACAGAATATTGTTTGATATGGAACGATTTGGAATAAATGCAGTCTGCTCTTCAAAGATACAATTATGGAGCACCCCTTTTACCTATTAGCATGAGCCTTTGACAATATCTTATAGGCTATATTGCAAAGAAATATAGGCTAGAGATCACACATTGAATTGGGATCATCACACTTCAGAATCAAAATGATGTTCACGCTATTGATATTGCAGGGAGTGAACCAACTTCCTACCAATTGTAGCATTCTTGGTGAATATCATTACCATAGATTTCCCAAAACTTCTTATAAAAGTTTGGATTCATGCCATATGGGCCCAACACTTTATTGTTATCCATACGAAACACTACCTCTTTAAACTCCTTTAAACTAAATCCTACAAAAAGTTTCTCATTATCTTCGTCTGAAATGCAACAATTTATCACCTCCAACACTGGCTCATAAAACCTATTTGAGATAGTAAACAAATCAGTAAAATATTTTTTGCTACCTCATAAATACCATCTTGATCACGGACCTCAACCCCATTGTCTCCTTGGAGCTTCTTTATTGTGTTTCTTCATTTTTGCCATGATGCCATGACATGAAAATACTGGTATTTAAGTCCTCCCTTAGGCCAATGATTTTTTTCCCTTTGCTGCCAAAACTTCTCCCCTGCATGAGAAGGGTGCCTTGGCTCTCTTGTAGAGCCCTTATCTCCTTTGTCGAGCTTGCATCATATCTATGCCTCAACTATTCCATCCTCCCTTTATACCTAGCTCTTTATTGTCTTATGATGTTTCCCTCTTAGAGATTTGCTCCAACACACCTGCTTCTTGGAGCACTTTTGAATCTTTGCACATAGGTCGTGATTTAAACCCTTTGGCCACCCTCTAGACACCATGTCTGAAATGCCCTCCTCCAACATCCATGCATTTTTTAACCTAAATTTATACTTACGATGAGAAGTATAGGCTTCAGAAAGATGAAGCCATATTAGAGAGTGGTCAAATATCATTGCTATCAAGTTCTGTAACTTATAGTTTAGGAAAGAATCTATCCATTCATGAGATGCGAGTGCCTTGTGAAGCCTCTCTTCCACCAATTCCTCAATACCCTTTCCTCTCAGCCACATAAATTGATAACCCTCTAGAGGAACATCTCTGAGACCACTGCCCATGATTGCACTCCTAAAACCATTTAGAAGCCATAATGGATAGTCTACCCGCCCCCTCTTATCATCCATGATAAGGAGATCTTTAAAATCTCCAATCCCACACTATGTAGAGATCTTGTTGCTAGCAAACATAGTATTAAAAATCGGACCGACCCGGCCGGTCCGACCGGTCGGACCATGACCCGGGGATCGGACCGGGTCGGGTTGTGCATCAGATCGGATATGTCATCAGACCGTTCAAAACCGGATGACCCCGCCGGGTTATGGACGATCCGATAACCCATCAACCCGGATCGGGTCGACATTTTTTTCCCCTCCCACTACTTCGAAACAGCGTCATTTGCTTTCCATTTAGACCAGCTTAGGTTTTCCACTTTTCCTCTCAAGCTCTCCGCAGTTTGCACTCAGCAGCGAAACGACATCGCACAGCACCAGGCTTCATCTTCATCGTGCTTCCAGTTCGCGTAGCTTAGGTTTGCTTCATCGTGCTTCCTCCTTCCAGTTCCAGGCATCATCGCACCATCCAGGCCAGGGTTCTTGGCGCTGTCCAAGGTCCAGGGTTCGTCCCAGTTCGCACTGTCCAGGTGAGTCTTCGTCGCGGGTGGCGGCTTCACTTCGTCTCCATCCAAGGTCGTCGGGGTAGCGCAGTCCAAGGTCCAAGCCTCCAACTCCAAGGTTAGACAGTCGTGACTCGTGAGATTGTTGGGTTGTTGGCTGTGTCTTTTGTTTTTCTTGTAAATTGAAATCGATATATGCGAAGTGAAGCTTGTGTTAATTGAATTTAAAAGTATTGTCAGCTTGTGTTAATTGAATTTAAAAGTTCATCTGGTATGTATATTAGGCAAGAATGTTGGTGACTCGTTGTTATAATCTTTTGGTTTTGCGATTATGTATATTAGGAAACAACAACTGACGAGGTTTTGGCATGTTCATTGCTGAGGAGAAAATGGTTAGGGGTGGGCAGAAAATTTAATACTTTTGAAGTCAATCAACTTTATGTATTCTTTGGATCATTAATGTTTCTCAATTTTAATTCTTTAGTAAATTGACAATATACGTAAGTTAAATTGTGATAGTGAAAAAAGAACAATTTTTTTAAAAGCATTATATATCGAAAATGATAATGGTTTACTTAAAAGGAGGGTGTTTTCTCTGATTTGCATTTGGTCATTTGATATAAATGAGGATATCTAAAAAAGAAATACTTAATTTCATGCTTTAACAATCATCACTATTTGGTTCGGTCATCTCAATAAGTGTATGAAGAGTGCTTTGGTAATGGAGAAGGTTTCTTCTATGCTTCTATGCTTTGAACTTTTTTATAGCTGGGTTATACTTGGCTGTTCACAAATTTATTAATGTTAATAAATTAACAATTTTTTTAAAACCAATTTTTTTGTTAATACTGGGTTTTTATATTCTGCATGTGGTGGCATAAATGGAATATGTTTAGCTATCTTGAACACTGGCTTGGATTTGGATCTGATTGCATTGGCAAAGCAATCAAAGTTTGATCTTGTTTAGCCTTCTGCTATGCATTCTTGCATGATTATCAATATCTGGTTTAGAGAGTTTTTTTGGTATCTAATTATCTATGACTCTATGTTATGAAATGATATTAATTTATGATTTTTTTATAAATATTTTAAGATATTGTCATGCGGGTCAACCGGTTCAACCACTAACCAGGTCATATGGGTCAATTAGTGACCCACTGGTTCGACCATTGACTGGGTCATGTGGGTCAATTAGTGACCCCCTGGTTCGACCACTGACCCAGTGACTTAATACCCTGACTGGGTCAATCACCGGTTCAATTTTTAAAACACTGCTAGTAAACGTAACAAGTCCCAAGATTCCCTTCTTCTACTCCTCTCTAGAACACCATAAAAGTCAATGATCCTCCATGTTTTGAACCTCCTCAATCTTACTTGCAATCGTTAGTGTCTTACACAAGAAATCTACATCAACCTTGTGAGACCGAACCAGGTATTTGAGTGTAGGAGTTGCCCAACCTTAACCTATCCCGCGACAATTCCAACTCAAAATACCCATCTTCCTTGGCAGGCCTGGTTTCCAGGTTCTACTAATAAAAAATGATTTTTTGAAGCATTCTGAGAAGATCCACTTTCACCTTTCTCTCCTTTATCAGTCTGGTCACAATCCATGCCATGCCCTTCCCTTTTCCCTGTCTCATTTTTCTCCCCTCCAATATTTTAGCAGTGTCCTCTTCCCCCTGTTTGTTTTTTTGGTTTTGGTATAATATTTTGTGTATCAACAGTGGCATTAGTTATGATATTGATTGATTGGTGATTGATACTCTTTTGATATAGTCACCTTAAGGTTGTTTTGCTAACCAAAATAGAATCTTCATTTACCAAATTTGTATTGATTTCCTTTCTCCCTATGAATGGTCCTTGATTATCGGGATTTGTCCCAGACTCCTTTGCTTGACTTGCTTCCTCCCCCAACCACCTTTTGCCGTCAATGTCCCCTCTTCGTTTAAACATTACCTTAAAAAGACACTTTAACGTCCAAGTCAATATGTATACCAACAAAGTGAAAATATATGGATAATGTAACTTGATTTTCTAATATGTGATTAATTGGTAAAATAAATATTTTCTTTCTTTAAGATTTTAAGACTATTTGTAATTATTTTCAAAATTCTCAAAATTAAGGGGGTGTATTGGATTAGGATTTTAAAAGACTAATTTATTATAAAAAAGTCTTGTAAATTTTAAAGATTATGTAGAAATGTTATGACTTATTAGATTTCTTTACAAGACTTTTATGATAATTTGGATTTTAATGGATTTATACCATAAGAATTTAAAGGATTTGAAATGACTTTATAGATTTATAAGATTTGAAATGATTCTGTAAATTTTTTAAAACACATTCATAATTACAAGAATTAGTGAAAAATAATAAGAAATAATGAGGTTTGGATAAAAAAAGTAAAGCCGATATAATTTTTTAATATTTTAATAACTATATTGATTCTAGCTTTATGTCCTCCTATACTAACATTTCTTGCAATATCCTCTTCTCATTCTCACTTTTAGATATGAACAATAGATTTAAAATACGTTGATTTTCTGATTTTTTAATTACTATAATTATTTCATGATAAATTTAATGACATTCTTAAATGGGGTGCAATAATAAACATATACTAAAAGGGAGTAGTAAGGGTGAAAAATTGGTAGGAGAGTTACTCAATTATGTGGATGACAAAATTAAGGGTGACAGTCACGAAAACGTTGCATCGTACACATGATGAATATAATCAGTATAAGGAAAGCATGTTAGTCTTAGCACATAAGATAAACATTAATTTAATTTAGAAAACAAAGGAAAAAGCACATAAGGGAGAAGCATATTTGACATTTTTTATTTCAAAAAGAATAAGAGAAATATATATATATATATATATATATATATATATTTATATATAACACATATTGAACAATATTAAAGATAGAGAAAATGTATGTATGATAAGAGAAAATAAAGTCTGGTAATCAACAGAAAAAGAAAGAAAAAAGTCTAGTAAAATCTCAAGGGTTTGAGTAAGATTGTTTGATGGATGCTTTATACTAAAAAGTCTAATGAAATTTATTGAAATCCTTCTTAAAAAACAATCCATGAAAATTTATATGTTTTTGAATATCAAAAGACTTTTTATAAGTTATAAAAAATCATAATTGAATACTACCATATTTGTTGTATTCCTTAAAAAATCTTAATTGAATACCACAATACTTATTTATAATATTTAAAAATCCTGATTGAATATCTCAAGACTTTTTTAACAAAATAAAATCTTTTAAAATCCTTTAAAATCCTAATCTAATACACTCCCTAAATTTTTTGCCTAACTTTTATGACATATTTTTAAATGATTTTAATGTGTACTGACAATGTAAAATAATTTTACACTATCATTCAATAACAAATTATCGTTTGAATTATATTAAAATAATTATTTTAAAACATATTTACTATACATGATGGATTCTGATTGAATGATTATATAATGTTTTTTTATACTTTTTCGTGTATACTCCTTTTTCTCATTCTAAATTTTGTCAAACTTATTTTAATTAATCTTTTACTAATATTTGTTTGTCGATAAAAGAAACAAACCCGATAACCACAATTTGTTCTTAAAGAACATTTTCATAGAAAAATGAAAAAATTTACTAATTAAGGTATGTTTAGATTTTTCCATTGAAACCTTACTAACAAAAATTCCAATGCACCTTAATAGAAAAACAAGAAAGGAAACACTTCTATAAAAGTACTTTGGAGCCTTGGAGGAACCCTGCGTGGGTAACCAAAGAATACAATTTATTTAATATTTATTGAGTTTTCTTCCGTAAAAGGGAAAGAAAACAGCACAGCACATGCCACGTGGTCCTCCATTCGATTACCCTCATCCCAAGTCTCATCCGTTCGATGCAAAACAAATCCAACGGTGTAAAATCGTCCACGATCTCTCACAACCAGCCTTTGATTAAGCGAATTCGGCATGGTTCACGTTGCTCCACGATCACCCTTTCGTTACCGTCTGATCTTGCTGGATCCAACGGCCACAGTTACGCTTTGAACAACAGAACATGGCAGCGGGAACAACAACTGAAGTAAGAAAGAGAGAGAAAGAGAAGTGTGAAGTTGGTCAAGGTTTTTGAGAATATGGAACGAAGTGGCGGAATGGTAACTGGGTCGCATGAAAGGAACGAACTTGCTAGAGTTAGACACGGTTCTGATAGTGGGGTCGGTGTCTCTGGCTTTCTTTCAACACTTTTTTGCTTCATGGAACTTTTGCTGAAGACTATGTTTTGTGTTTTTTCTCATTTGGCTCTCAGAATTTTGTTCTTTCACTGTGTGTGATTGACTTCAAAGTTTGAATTTTTATGCTTGCAATGGAAATGGGACATGCAAGTTTTATTTTTAAAAAATATTATGTAGGGGTGGCTTTTTTTTTTTTTTTTTTTTTTCCCCTTGCTTTAAGGTTTGTGTTGGGTTATTTTTTGCATTCTTTTTGTGGGTTGGAATTGTTAGTAGAAAGTGTTTGCAGGGTCTTTAACTTAGTTAGGATGGTTGGATCTTGGTATGTTTGATTGCTCGTGTGCTTTCCCATTGATGGTGTTTGTCTTAATGGGGTGTTTGGGAGTTGAATTTGTAACTTGCATTTAGTGTGTGGATTTTCATCTATATGTGGTAGGTGCGACTTGAGAAGTGTGTCATTGAAATAGTGCAGCTTAGTCTTTGGATGATTAGCACATGGAAGAATTGTGATTGTAGTTTGCAGTCTGGTATTGGTAATGAAAATTGGTTGTTAACTGTGATTGATTTTTTGATCCCGATGCATATAAAAGATTTCATCACTAATTTTGTCAAAATCATGGTCATGATGAAATCTTGTCATTTTTGCATATAATCTTTTAAGAGATTGATCTCATAGGCTTAAATTTTGGTTATGCAATTCTAATTCTGTCTTGTATAATTACTATACTCTGCAGTCTAAACCCTTGAAGAATTTGAATGGTCAGATTTGTCAAATATGTGGTGACACCATTGGATTAACGGCTACTGGTGATCTTTTTGTTGCTTGTCATGAGTGTGGCTTCCCACTTTGTCATTCTTGTTACGAGTATGAGCTGAAAAATGTGAGCCAATCTTGTCCCCAGTGCAAGACTACATTCACAAGTCGCCAAGGTTAGCTTGTGCATAAATGTTATATGTTTTGGTCTTTCCCTCATCGGAATTTACAATGAACAAGATGAATCTGGATATCAGAGGGTGCTGAAGTGGAGGGAGATGATGATGATGAAGACGATGCTGATGATCTAGATAATGGGATCAACTATGGCCAAGGAAACAATTCCAAGTCGGGGATGCTATGGGAAGAAGATGCTGACCTCTCTTCATCTTCTGGACATGATTCTCAAATACCAAACCCCCATCTAGTAAACGGGCAACTGGTAATGTATTTTGCTGATTCTGAGTTTCTCTACTTGGGTGAAATCTCAAGTGTACCAGCAAAAATGTGGGAACTTGTGAACTCACAATTGTTTAAACATGCTCAGACTCAATCACTCAAACTTGTGCAAGCTTGAGTTAAGTTTGAAAATTATGAAAACTTTGAAGATCTTACTCCACGTTTTCACTTTTAATGTTGCCATATGCTTACTTATACATAACAGTGTGAATTTTGTTTCTAGTATGCAATTATGTATTTATCACTTATGTAGCTTGATAAGATATTGACAAATATGTTATTAATTTTTTTTGAACTTTGTAATCTATTCACTGTAATCAGTGTTATGTATGTTATATTTCATGAACTCATGTATGTATTTTACTTCTAGACTCTGTTGACATCATATATTTGGTACGTGATTTTGTAAAAATAATGTACTATATACTAATATTAAATAATTTTGTCTTTTCTGATCAGATGTCTGGTGAGTTTCCATGTGCTACTTCTGATGCTCAATCTATGCAAACTACATCAGGTCCTATGAGTCAATCCGAAAAGGTTCACTCACTTCCATATGCTGATCCAAAGCAACCAGGTATTGAGTTAACCAGAAGTGATGGCAGCATATCACATTTTATGGTTATTATGAGTTCTTTAAATGAAAATATCTTTTTATTACAGTTCCTGCAAGAGTTTTAAACATATCATTGTTACTCAATTCCTTTAAATTTGAAATAGAGGAAAGTCTCTTTCTTTATAAAAGCTACTAACTTTTTCTGCATAATACCTCTACTATATGTGTTTAAACTATTTAAAATTAAATAATTAATGTACATAATAGGACTAGTATTTTCCTTATTGAATTTTCTTTTCCTTGAATCAAAATATCCCTCCTGTTGTGTTGCTTTCATATAAATAAATAAAAATGGTTAGTGTGGGTTTGAACCTAGTGAAAAATTGGAATAATTCAGGTCCTGAGAGTGATGAAGAGATAAGAAGAGTGCCGGAGATTGGAGGTGAAAGTGCTGGAACTTCAGCCTCTCGGCCAGATGCCAGTTCAAATGCTGGTACAGAACGTGCTCAGGGGACAGGAGATGGTCAAAAGAAGAGAGGGAGAAGTCCAGCTGATAAAGAAAGCAAGCGGCTAAAGAGGTATATAGATATATATATATATATATATATATATATATAAATATATATATATATATATATATATATATATATATATACTTTGTACTATCTGGCATCTACTGAAACCTTTTTTTCCTGTGATTGACTGGGGATTTGAAAATGGAAATAGGCTACTGAGGAACAGAGTTTCGGCTCAGCAAGCAAGGGAGAGGAAGAAGGCATACTTGATTGATTTGGAAACAAGAGTCAAAGACTTAGAGAAGAAGAACTCAGAGCTCAAAGAAAGACTTTCCACTTTGCAGAATGAGAACCAAATGCTTAGACAAGTATGCTAACTTTGCATATTTAGTTATCATGTTATCATTGTCATCATCATAATGTTAATATATACATGTCTCTAACTCATCATCACTGTCACCATGATGTTATTGTTCTTTAAGTGGGCTACTTGATCTTATTTACTTTGGATAAAATTGACAAACCAAAACCTTTTAAAATGGAATCATGACTATCTCTTGTCTATTGTTGACTTGTACTCTAAAAATTTGTTTTAGAAAAGGAACAAAGGGGATGTTCATGTTTTCTTAGCCATGACATTACCACCAGTATCATATTATACTTTAGATAGGACTTTATGTATATCATATCGAATATGGTTCAGGAAACTGTGTGTTGGTCCAAGTGGAAGGAATTCAAGTCCTTTTAAGGATGTTTTAATGGGTTATACCTAGATTAATGTGCATGAAAAAAATACCAAGGTTCATATGCTTGTAACTTCTCCTATCAGTCCTATGTGCCCATAACAAACCATGATTTGCGTACTATGTATCACTTTTGTCTGGCTTTATTTTGCTCAATCATGTAATTGCTCTTTGCAGATATTGAAGAACACAACAGCAAGCAGGAGAGGGAGTAATAGTGGTACCAATAATGCTGAGTGAACTTATAGATGGAGTAGATTTAGAGAGAGAGAGAGAGAGAGAGAGAGTATATTAGCAAGAAGAGAAAAAAATTAAACATTAGTTGATGATTCTTTCTAGGTGTGCGTTTGGAATACAATACTAAGTAAAGGATGAATATAAGACATGCTTTGTCCTAAAATAGTGTGATCTGATGTACCATTTTTAATGAGTAATGTAATTATCATACACAGTTTTTTATAGTCTCATTTTAATTAATAATTATCAAACTACTTGATTACTTATGGCTAACACCATTTGGTGAGGAGATAAGGTGTGATTGATTAATCGTTTGTCAAATATATTTAATTGAATCACTAATGAATTTGAAATAGATTGATATTAACTTACTGGTTGATTATAAATAAGTAGTTAAATTGGCTTGATTATTGGTTAAAATGTAATTATCATTACTTATTTGGCTAAGGCACGGTGGAGTTCCATCGAAGACGCGAATCAACTGATATTAGTTAGTAACGTCTTCCTTTTTAATGAGATGATAACAATTAATAATATTTTTTAAATACCTAAAACGAGGGTTTAATTGGTTCTATGATTGGACCTATTTATTTGTGAATAGCTCTAATTATTGTTTAGTAAATAATTATAATTCATTTTTTCCCTTCAAGAGTAAAATATTCTAATTATTCATGATGTTTTGTGAAATTTATACATTTTTTTTACTCTTACACTTATCTCTCAATTCTTTGAAAAGTATTATGCTAACACCCTTTTTACTTCACATTACACCAACTACCTTAATTGTTTGAAAAACATAACACCATATTCTCCTATAAGAGAGGTTGTTGCAAATATTAAACAAAAAAAAACGTGAGTAATTTTTTGAGATTTCAAAACTAGTTAGTGTAATTTAGTCTTTCTTTTAAAACAAACTTATCGATGATTCGTACTATATGAATTAATATGATAATATGATATACAACCGTGTGAGTTGATAATTTATCGTTTGTTAGGTTTGCACTAGTTTTGTGCAATGGACCATTTTGTATGATATTAATTAAAATTCATGTATATTTATTGTCATAAGCATATGATTTCGGCAAACTTACCATTCAGAGACCTATTTTTCCAACTCTTAACTATAATCATAAAACAACTTAAAACACTTTAACTTGTTCCCACACATAATTTCAACAGAGGCAACAGATAGACTGCAGGTATATATAGTAAACTCTTTGTATCCATTAATTGGTGAAACAAAGACATGATGAAAACACTATGATGACCCATGAAATTATCTCTAACACAATAAGACACCTATTCTCCAAACATCTTAAACGTCGTGACACATGTGGTGTTAGCTTCTAATGTAACAAAAAATAGCACATTTATAATTTGTTTAAAATACTCAACACACTTTGTAAGGTTATAAAGAACCAATCACATGATATTCATGTTAGCCCTTCCACAGTAGTAATTTAGGACTAGTAATTTGTACGAAAACGTTCAGTCTAAAAGTAAATGGATTAAAAAAATAATCAATTAAATTACCACATAACCATTCATTTAGGAGAGAGAATAAATATAGTTTTCAATAGATTTGCAACACTTAAAATTTGTACAAATCATGTATATATATATATATATATATATATATATATATTACTTATTATTTTCCATTTTTCCTTAGTAATTTAGATGGTATCATGCTACAAAATGGTATTGAAAAAAAAAAGTTTACTATCTTTGTAGGGCAAAAGAAACATTTGGGAATCAATGGAAACTTTAGTAAAATGCTAAGCACCAATAAAATTGGTTGGTGTTATCCATATCCATACATAATACATTTGAGATAGTTGTTACAACTAACAGATAGCATGTTTGATTTTTCATTTGAAAAGTCTCAAACTATATTTTTGGTAAAAGCTCTTCTTTGGTAACTCTATATAAACTAAAGCTTTGGTCTATATATATTACAATTTGTTTGAAACTAGATTTTTTTAATCGCCGTAATTAGGACAGTTGGCTTCTCGGTGAGACTTCAAGGTATTTTCACAAATTTTGGTCCTTTGAGTTGGTTATGAGATTAATTCTCGGTCCGAGACTTAGTTATACTTAAAGTTCTTCACCCTTCTCCAATGATGTATTTTTGGGAATCAAATCTAGATTTTTCTCCACAAATTCAACGTATATTGTCAACTGAGTTACATTCATCGAGTGTTGAACCTATAATTATAAACCACTCGATTCCAATCCAAATTAAGTTCCTAATAAAATAAATGAAACATTACAAAATATCAAATATCAAATTTCTTTTGTGATGATTTAAAACCAAAGAAACAATAATGAAATATTAGAAATTGACCTCAAGTTCTAGATGCAAGTGAGTATAAGAAGTTGATGACTAAAATATACACAAAAATGCAAGGATGAAATATCACTTTTTTTTGTGTACTATGATCTCATGCATATTAATCGTTAAATAAATGTAAATAGAAATCTCTGACAAAATAAATAAAAAAGGAAAAAAATACTGTATTGAATTAAAGAAATATTAGTCGTTAAAGAGAAAAAGATAATATTACAAGAAAAGTTAAGGACGTCCTATTAGAAGAAATCTCTTAAAAGTATTCTAAGCATAATAATTCAAGACAAAGGATGGTATGATAGATAGTTGTTCAATAATGTTAAAGGAATCTTAAAGGACAATAATATAGCTTTTGCACATCCCTCCTTTCTTGTGTATAACTAATGCACATCCCTCCTTAAACAGATATAATTGTATTCTCCTTTGAAAAAAAGAAGATATAATTGTATTTCTTTTATGCCCGTGTACCCTCATGCTCTTGTAAACACTTCTCTATTTTGTGAATAAAGTTTGAAATGTTTAAAATTTTCCGTATCAAAAACTTCTTTAATTAACATTTGCTTACCCTGCTTTGTAGGTTGATAGTTGTTTCATCTTACTAAAACATGGCTCAATTAAAGCTCATAAAAACTAGGTGGATTCTTTTGTGTAAAAATTACTAAGTTAGCTCAACACGAGAAGCAACAACGACCAAAAACAGAAAAAAGAAAAAGAGAAGATCAAAGGTGCTGGTCCCCTTAATAGCTTAATGGTAGTATTTTTTTTTTTTTTTAATTTGTAAGAATTCAACTCAGGTACATAGAGTTTAAAATACATAGTTCAACCATGTAAAATAATAATTTACACAATTTTAATACCAGTAATTATTGAGATAAAATATTGATTTAATTAAAAAATAACATTAAAAATACGAAATATACTACACTTAATTATTATTTTATAAATCACCTCTTACCTCGTTCCCAAACATACCTTGTTTTCCTAGAGAGGACAAATGCTACAATTTACATGTGAAATTAAAACTAACCCTATATAGTATTAAAAATTTCAAAATGATCACTCAAAATTTCAAAAATTGCTGATGTAACAAGGAGGAACTGAAGAGAGCTACCAATAGTTCTATTCTATTTGTTATACATTTCGGAATTAAATTTTCGAAAGGCTTTTTGTATAGAACTGGGTTTTGAAATTATATTTCTAACATTGGACTAATAAACTTTAGATTTATTTTTATCTAAAACGTATATCCACACAACAAATGATTGATACTTTAATGTGACTTAAAATCATACCAATATGTATTATATATAACTTAATCATGAAATGTCATATAAATTACATAATCATATCAACCAATCGAATTTGAATTTATTTTGTTTTGTAATTCAAATTTGAGGACTTTATAACAAACTTTTATGTTTTTATATTTTTATTTTTAATGTATTATTTTATTAAAAAATCATTTTATTAATTCTTAATCTTCCTAATTCAATCCCTAATTTCCCACAAAAGGATCTTCTATTCTTGTGAAGCTCATCATTATACAAGCCGCAAAACAGTTTGCATACAATTTAATAGGTAGGAAGATACCCGTAGTTACTGACTTGGATAAAGTCACGACATGCAAATTAAGGGAAGATTCTGAGATTTCCAATTAACACTAAAAACTATCCAAAATATGAGACAAAGTGTGCTTGGTAATCCTTTGTTGCACAACTGCAATCCCGTCTTCAATCTTTGATAACGTATTTCATCCTAAGTCAAGGGAAAAACATCTATATATGTTCATACTTTATTTAGTGTCTATGCTAAATTTTACTTAGCATCTTAATTAATTACATCTATGCAATCCAAGAAAAAAAATTGAAAAAATAAAATAAAATAGCTAGATAGATAGCTATTGAGAAATATGATCAATTTAATCAATTGGTGGTGCCGTGGTGGTGTGATGGTGTCGCTATTATCCGCAGCAGGAGATGCAGAGGCACTTTTTGCCTACGTATTCGCTGGCGTTTTGTTCAAGAAGCTCGATGCATAACCATTGACTTTTCGTCTTGGAATTCTTTTTGTGAGAAACTAGCCTTAGGACCCGAGCGCATAGGTACGGGACGGTTCCGCTTCGGTCCGCCATGCTATAGTAGATTTGTATTAAATATTTTTAACGTTTAATGATCAAGAATTATTGTATAGGCAAACTAAAAAATTAAAAGTAAAAGATAAATTGTTAAATGTATAAACTAACTTACTCTAATAAAGCAAGCATGAAAATGCATTCTTACAAGTCCAGAATGCAAATTGTTCCAAAATATAATGGTCAAGTGCTCTAAGCATAGTAAGAATACAAACTATTCTAAATGTAAGAAGAAGTCATAATTACAAGAACAAAACATAGTTTTAAACATAGAGTTAACATTTGATAGAGTTAAGACAAAAGGTGTTTCTAACAAATATACCAATACACATGGTTGCTGGTGGGATCAGGAAACTCAATAACAAACTCCATATGTGGTTTGAATTTGTTGTCTCGTGCAAATGATTTCCATCCAGAGCTGATTTTAACATATTGGCGTGAATGGTTGAACTCAATTTTGCATGCCTTGGTTTGATTAAAAACAATAGTGGTGAATGTTGTCTTAATTAAGAAATCATACATGTCTCTAGGTAGATGCTGCAAAATACATAATGGAATGTTATAATTTGACATATGCATATAATTCACAATAGTATTAAATTTATGTAGTATGTAAGTTAAAAAATGCTTACCAAGGCATTGGAATTGAGATGGTGAGTGGCCAAGAAAATGCGAAAGACAATGGCGTTAGGGTTTGATTTGTAAAGAGAATGCCATGGTGGAAATGATTGTGGTAGAGAATTGCTTTTGAAAACGGTTATAAAGAATAGAGAATTGCCATAGAAGGTTAAGTTGATGTGATGATCTCCTTGAAGACCATAGTGTTGTCTAATTGTTGTCCATCCTGGTTGTATTTGATAAAATGATATTTTCCATGGCAATCTATCAAATGCCATAAGTCAGCCAATTGATTTTTAAACTGGGAAATGAAGCTTTTGGGGAGTTCAGCGTAAGGCTACATTAGAAATTTTATAATATTAGTGGCAATTTAGTAGATGCAGCACAACAATGAAAATCTATAATGTAGACAACATAAACCAATGCTAACCTTGTCCTTAATATGCATAATATTAAGGAGGTGTTCAGCTTTTCTATGAGATTGCATCATCAGTAAGGCAAGGTCTTTATGAATTTTAGTATTTTCAGTCATTTTTCCTATATAAAATTGTGAACAAAAAATATGTAAATTATATGGGCACATTTGACACAGGAGCAATTAAATAACAAACCATGAACTTCAAGTGTAAATAATAAACATGGAGATAAGTTGTAATAATAACAAAAATTGTCATCAAACAGGATTTCACAAGGCAGCCAGTTATCTTTTACATAACAGTAATCAAAGATAGTTGAAAATGCTAAGTGGAATCCGTGAACCTTGTGTAACTAAAATGGTTATGCATTTTGAAAGTAAACTTCTAATTTAATAGTAGCAGAACCCTAAGTTTTATGATAACAGAACATACAAATTTGATAGCTTGTGTAACGCCCCCTTCATTCTGAGGGTCATTACCAGACATAACCACAGACAATCAAATAAACAATCAGAGTTATAAGCAGTTCGGAAGCCCATATATAAGAGTGACAACAACAAATGTCATCATCAAATACACTGTACATATCATATGGTGAATATACATATATCTCTGTTTAGATACAAAACTGTACAATTAACCCCTCAGGGTATAACAAAATCAAAACGAAAGGCTAGGTACAAAACATCAGAGCCACATGCTCAAATCATCTAGCCTAAAGTGTGCAAACAGCAGCTATCCCTGCACAGGCTTCTTGCCTTGGGATCTCTCTGCTCCTCCTGGTGAATCACCTGCATCATAAGTCCCACAACGGGGTGAGATATAAAATCTCAGTAAACTCAGGGTCCTTGAAGATATTTCCTTCCCCTGGTTCACTGACAACACAGATATGTATCAACCACAATCATAATCATTATCAGTGAAATACTAACTCAATCATCAGCCAAAAGCAAGGCATACTCATGGCATAAAGCCATTTGTCACATCAATAACTGTCATGCAGAGGCTACATCTCAGTATATAGGATCATCTCCTCTCAGGGAGGCTACTTCTATATACTCGACACATCTCTTGCATGTATTCCTAGCGGAGGCTTCCTCTAGATATATAGGTACATTTCATCTATATATCCGGTACATCTCCTTTTGGTGAGGCTACCTCTATGTACATAGGCACATCTCTTCTCACGAGGCTCCTCTATGTATCACAGGGCCATCTCATCCTCTAGTTCAATACAATTGCCTGGGAAAGGCTACCTCTGTGTACATAGGCACATCTCCACGTAGG
>PYAF01005901.1:894973-914336 GCA_007407185.1 Glycine tomentella
AATCAGGCTTCCTTCGCCTTTAAACTCCAAGCTCCCAAAGGTTCTCTCAGAGAAATCAAATCTCACTATTTATCGACGATTCTCACGAATCAATCGGGGGTATTCTCTCCTTTCGGGGCTCTGATCACTTTCTCAGTTGGGTCAGAGGTGTTTAGATGAACAATGAAGGAACTAAAACGCTCTGTAGCTCATCAATGGACAGCTCCTCGAGGCCACGGCGCTAACCGCGCCAGCACGGCGCTATCCGCGCCACAACCCAGACAGGGTTTTCTGCTTAAGAGTCCTTAAACATGAGCTTAATCTAAGCTTAATTACATGCTTAAAATTCAAGGCATTACAGCTTGGATGTGATAATGGATATCATACCAGTAATAGATTGAAGTTAACTGATTTATTTGTAGAATGAAGGTAGTATGCAGTGATTGTAAGTAGTGAGGTTGCTTTCCTAGCCGTGTGCTTTGTCGTCAGCGTCAATGAGGTAGGGTAAGCTGAGTTGAAACATTGAAGGATATATTAATTGGGTAAGTGTGCAGTAACTGGTCTCAGCAAAAGTAAACGTTGGTGTATAAGACATGTGCTGTGGGTCTGAGTTGAGTTATTGTATTGTATTGTATTTGAAGAAAATAATAGATGGCCCATCTATTTTCCGTTACAGTGGCTTTGTTTTACTTTTTTGTAAAAAACATAACTTGTTGGTTTCTCCAGTGCAGCTTGTATCAAGGTATATATATTTTGCTTTGATTTTATTTAATGTTGTGTTACTTTTATATATTGGCTGCATTTTATTTAACAACTACAATGATACATATAATTTTATACATTTGTAAACTAATTTTAACATTTATATGTATTATAACAAAGAATGAAACTATTATTTTCTTAATAAACATATTAACTAATTGTTACTTGCTGGTTATTGTAATAATTGATGTAAATAAAAAGAGTTTATGAATTATTCGGCGTAATTTAATTTTGTAGAGAATAATGTTTCCGGTGTTTATTAAATGTTGTTTGTATCAGTTAAAAATGAAATTAAGATTAATTTACATTATCATATTATTGATAAATTAATTTAAATTAAGTAATTTTAATTGTCCATAACAAAGAATAAAATTATATTTTTGTCATAAAGGTATTAACTTTATACTTATATGGTTTTTTGAGGTGAAAATATGTTTTTTATGCAAATTTAAGTGGATCTTATGTTTAGTTGACTAAACAACAATATCATTTAATAGTATAGATTTAGCATTGTGAAAGCCATACATTTATAGGAATTGAATAGTATAAAGTAAAATGAAAAGACATTTGCAAATATAAAGGTAATTTATAAAGATATTATCGTCCATGCAATATTTGTAATGGTTCAACAGTTTAACATAAAATTGATAATGTCAACAAAGGAAGGAAACATATTTATATAAATGTAATTTTGCCAAGAAGCAAGCAAGGTAGAGTAAAGGCAATCGAACAACAGGCTACTTGCAATCAACACGTAAACCATATGACTATGTTGTTTGTTGGGTATGGGAACTCCATTATAAACTCATGGTTAGCTTCAAGATCATTATTCTTTGCAAAGGATTTCCAACCAGACCCAATCTTAGCACTTTTTCTCCAATGGTTATACACAATCTTGCACGGCGTCGTTCCTTGAAAAAGAATCTGTGTGAAACCTGTGTTCTGCAGAAAGTAATACATTGTTCTGGGGACTTCCTGGAATGTAGAATTTTTGTTGCCAGAAATGCATAGGTTCATATTAATTTAAAAGGACTTAAATGCTATAAGCAAAGTTGTGAAAACCGGTTCGGTCATTGACCCGGTCGAGGTAGTGGGTCAGTGGGTCAGTGGTCCAATCGGTGAGTCAGTAATTGACCCGGTTTGACTCGGTGTATATTAAAAATTTTAAAATTATATTATATATAAGTGTATAACTAACATTATTTGATTAAGAAAAGTATATTAAAAAATTTAAAATAATAATTAAAGTATTAAAATTGATAAAATAAAAGTAAAGTGTATTAATAATAAAAGAGTGTGGTAGTAGTAACTATTTAAATTAAAATACAAGTTCAATTTTTAATTAAAAAATGAGCAAGAAGGAGTACAAATAGAAAAATGAAGGGTACAGGAAGCAAAATGGTGTCTGGATGTTGGCCCATGTAAATCTAAACCTAAATGATAATGATATAAATAGTTGCTAGCAACGTTTGCGCCGCTTGTATTCTCCAGTAGATCATTTCAGCTTCTCTACTATTCTCCATTTCCGCTTCTCTTCTCCATTGGACCATTTTCGCTTCTCTACAATACATGCAGCAAGTCATATCCTTATTTTTACTATATCTTCCCCATTTCCGCTTCTCTTCTCCATTTTCTCTTTCAGTTTAGCTTCCGGTTCAGTGCTTCCCACTTCCTCTTCTTCTTCTTGTCTTTCCTTAGAGTGAGGCCGGTGCGGCGGTGGTTGAGTCAAGTGGCGGCGACGCGTGCAAGCCCGGTCCGGGTCCTAAAAACCGGCTGGATTTCCGGTTCTTACCAAAATCGTCCGATTTTCTCTGGGCCAAATTGGGCCACATGCACGCGCGGTCCGATAACCAACTCGGCCCGGTCATGGTACCGAGTCCCGGTTGAACCGGTCCAACCGGCCGGGCCGAACCGAGTTTTATAACTTTGGCTATAAGCGTTGTACTTTGTAACTTACCAATGCACTGGCAGATATCTTATAGTCATTTAGCCATACGCGGAAGACAACTGAGGCAGGGTTTTGTTTGTACAGGGAGTGCCATTTTGGAAAGGCATGTTCCTCAGAAGCATTTTTGTAGACAGTCATGAGGAAGAAAGATTGTTCATAATGGAGCAATGTTATCTGACAATTACCTTGCAGTTGATAGTGCTCTCTAATTGCTGCCCAGCCTGTGGTAATTCGAGGATTTTGCAGCGACTTGTTGTACTTCACCGTATGATGATTCGCATGAGCATCAATCAGATGCCATGTTTCATCCAGATGGTCTTTCCATTTGACTGCAAAGGTTTTGGGAATCTCTCCAAAAGCCTACAAGTATCATCAAAACCAAAGAGGAATTAAGCAATTTAAAAAAGTGCATGTGTACTGCATAATAAGATGAGTTATCAGGTAGAAAATTGCATGTGTGATTCTACAATTAACCTGGTTTGTAACATGAACAGTATTGAAACTTTCATAAGGGGTCTTGTTAATCTGTGCCATTGCTGTAGCTATTTCATTCAGTTGAAGTTGATGTTGATTCATTTTTGCTGGGTTGAACATGGAACATAGGAAATAAAAATTTGTGAACAGCAAGTATGAATAACATTATGAATGAATAAACAGTAACAAATATGCTGCAAAAATAACATCATGGGTGTGAGCATGATGCATTACACATGAGAGACAACGAAATGTAAATGTTATGTGGTACCAAAAAACGTGAGGTGCAGAACAACATAAGAAATCTGAATTTGTGATTGTAAATGTACAAGAAAAAACCTGATTGAATATAGTAAGAAACTAAGTAAGTTGTCAGGTTTCAGATACCCAGTTTCCAGCAAACATTAATATATATAATGGTTGTCAGCAAGTTTGCCTAAATTTAGGAATGATCCAACTCAAATAACATGGTAATTTGTATCTAATTTCGTATGAATTTTTAAAAAATAAGATGCTGGGTAGAATATTTAGAAACACACATTATGAGTAGTATTTTGCTGGTGCATTATGTGTTGGAACCAACAAAGAAAATTCGGGTTTCTAAAAGTTATGGGTTTCAATTTGATATATAAGAAAATATGCAGAACTACAACGCACAATGAAAAATGGACTAATATATTACAAGAAAGTAACTTGTCATGTTTCAGAGACCCAATTTGAGCAAACATTATTAATATGTATAATAATTGTCAGCAACTTATACTAAAATTAGGAATGAACCAACACAAATAACATAGAAATTTGGTATCTATTTTCGTATGATTTTTTAAAAAATAAGATGCTTGGTAGAATATTTACAAACACGCATTATGATTAATATTTTGCTGGTGCTCCATGTGTTGGAACCAACAAAGAAAAATCGAGTTTCTAAACGTTATAGGTTTCAATTTCATATATAAGAAAATATGAAGAACTACAAAGCAATCTCAGAAAAATGGACTAATATATTACAAGAAAGCATAAACGCTTTTACCAGGAGTGACTCAGATAGAGTGGTCTTCGGTCTTCCCACTGGTTATGTTTGTGATGACCGTGTTTGTGATGGATGGTTCCAAATGACCTTTTGTTTTCTAGTCACGAATGCACACGTTCTGGTTTCCAAAAGA
The DNA here is from genome assembly GCA_007407185.1 of Glycine tomentella. Taxonomy (NCBI): domain Eukaryota; kingdom Viridiplantae; phylum Streptophyta; class Magnoliopsida; order Fabales; family Fabaceae; genus Glycine; species Glycine tomentella. Next base: position 899,303 of record PYAF01005901.1, read on the forward strand.
CTGGGTTTTGCGCATAGTTGTGTTTTTTAAAAGTCACTTCTGTTTCCAACAAATGGTTGTGAAGTACATGGCAATTAATGTTTTGATGGAAGTCTGTAGGTTTTCCTATTTAGATGATTATAAATTGAAGCGGAGAAGTTTGTTTTAATTCTTAGTCTCTTACATTGTTGCGGTGATGGTCAAATATGTTAGCCCATTTCCACAGCCCCATAAATTGGAAAATCATCTAAACAGGATTTTGTAATTGGGCTTAAGTAAGCAGTCATCACAGACATGAAAACTTTGATTACAAAAATGTGTAGTAATTAGGATTAAGGAAGTAGTTACAATATTATATTAGATGAAATTTGTTAGGAGTAACTGGGATTAAGTAAGAAGTTACAAAAATGTGTAGTTTATCACGATATTTATTCTACTTGTTGTGTACTAAGGCTGAAATTTTTGAAATTTCATTACTTATATATGCTACGAAACCAGAGAGAAATATGTGGTTTTTAATATATATTAACGGACATCATTGGTTAAACTTTCAGGCAAGGGTAGCAGGCTTAAGATTTAGTATCTGATACCAAGAAAATTATTAAACATGTTAATGTACTTTGTAACTGCATATATATACTGACTAAAAGTAATTTAATGTACTTTGTAGCTATCACAATTGATGATCAAAGGTGATGCTTAATTTTATATGTAACATACAGTAAAGCATGAAAACCATATAGGGCTCAAGTATGACGCAAAGCATAACACATTTGATCATGTGCTAAAATGCAATAACATCCTATTCATCATGACAGGAAGGATTGAACAATTGTAAGAAATTGCTGCATCTGATGAACAGGAAGTTTGTATTTGTGCTTAAGTCAGAAGTTACAGGCTCTTATTGTCTGAACTTTAAACCAATGTTGTCACAATATTTATTCCACTTGTTGTGTAATAAGGCTAAAATTTCCCAAATTCCATTAGTTATACATGGTACGAAACCAAAGATAGATATGTGGTTTTTAATATATATTAAATCTCCAACATTGGCTTAAGGTTCAGGCAATGGTAAAAATGTTAAGGTTCAGAATCTGATACAACTAAATAATTAAACATGTTAATGCACTGTGAATTATATATAGTTACTGACTTTCACTGTTACCAAAAAACTATCACAATTCATGATCAAAGGTGATGCATGATTTGATATCTAACATACAGCAAAGCATCAAAACCATATATGGCTCAAGTATGACTCAAAGTAGAATGTATATTGATCATGTGCTAAAATGCAAGGCTATACCATTGATCATGGCAGCAAGGATTAAACAGTTCTGTAAAAGGCTAGGAGATAGTGTCATAGATTAATATGGTTAAGCTGGTGTTCCATCAGAACACAAAATGTTCAGACATGTAGAAACAACCTGATTTGCACTATGTCAGCTGTTAGGTGGGATGCTGGTGTTTCAAAAAAGGCATAAACTTACTATGATCCCATCCTGTATAACATTGTCACCAAAAAAGGGCAAATGACAGTAGCCACTTTCTGCAGTATGCTAAAATGTACATAGCTGATTCCCAAAATTTGTGTACATTTGTTTCATACAAATTGACATGATATAATGTTTTCATGTTGCTGGTCCTATAAAGAGTGACAATGTAATGCTGCATTCCCTGTCCAACTTCAGTCACAATTGCTATGAGTAATAGAATAGAAGACACATTCTGCATCCAACGAAAAATTATATTATTGCAACAGCTGAAAATCAAACATCAAATGTTTAAAATCAAATATACATGAGGACATACCACAGATTTTGAAAAACTTCTTTGAAAACCACATTGGTAGTTATATTTTGTGGTTTTCCTTCTTTGTCATGAATGAGTATTTTCAATCCACTTTTACTTTTGACTCTTGAGAATGCAACATAAAGCTGGCCACGGCTGAAAACTGGATTAGGAAGGTACAATCCAACACGTTCAAGAGATTGGCCTTGGGATTTATTGATGGTCATAGCAAATGACACTATAAGTGGAAATTGTCTCCTGATCATTTTGAATGGCCATGGAGATTGGGATGGTGATAATGACATTCGTGGAATGTAGACCAAACTTCCAATGTTTTTACCAGAAATTATTCGACCTTGAATAACATGATTAGCCATTCTAGACACAATAAGTCTTGTACCATTGCACAACCCTTCCGCTTGATCGAGATTTCTAATCAACATAATAGGCGTCCCTATTTTTAATATGATTCTATGATTACGTAATCCAGATTTTTTCAATGAATGTAGAAACTCCAGTGTAATGGTATGGTAAGCCTCATTATGAGCAACATCTGTTATGTCAATGGAATCAGAGCTTAAATATTCTTTTTGATCACCTGGAATAATGTTCAAAACATGCTGATTTATTTGATCAACAACCTCAATAGTTGTTGCTAATATAGCTCTGCTGCTCAAATAATGTACATTGTTATAATTATGCATGATATGTGGGTAGGTATGGTTGACAATAGATTCAATAGGGTCATTGAAATCTGTAATGAGAAAATCAGAGGGTATTTCTATTTCAGAAAATCCATCATCACCTTTGCCCAATTTTCCATCACCCACATCTATAAGCCATTTAGAAAAGCTTTTTATTTCTTCAGCATTTTCGATTTCTGAGTTCTGATGTAACCGCATATTCATTGTCAGCTTTAACACTTTACAATCATGCCACAGATAAGAGGCATTAATAGTAGCATGCACAATGTCTGATCTGCTGCCTCTTGGTATAACAGGTAAGATTTGTCGAAAATCACCTCCAAAAACAACAACCTTTCCTCCAAATGGCAGATTACTGGCATCAGATATACACATGATGTCCTTCATTGTTTTGTCCAATGCTTCAAAACAGAACTTATGTGCCATAGGAGCCTCATCCTAAATTATCAATTGTGTTGCCTTTAACAGTTCAGCAAGTCCACTGCCTTGGTGAATATTACAAGTGGAGTTTTCCAATGTAGGCACAGGAATAACAAACTTTGAATGTGCAGTTTTGCTAGTGGGTAATAACAATGATGCTATACCACTTGAAGCAACAGTTAAAACGATTTGTCCTTTGGAACGTAATGCAGAGGCTAGTGTCTTCCACATAAAAGTTTTCCCAGTGCCTCCATACCCATATAAGAAAAACATCTCACCAGCCTGTCCGGTTACAGCATTAATGATTGAATTAAAAACCTGCCTTTGCTCATCTGTAGTAGACAACATCAAGTGATATGTTAGTTGCATAGGAGTGTAATAGTGCAGTTGAAGTTTTTAATACACTACTAAGTAATACTCTTATAGTTACTGCAGTGGAGTGTAAAAGCTACATTAATTGTCAATAACGTTAGATATAGTTTAATTGGCTAACCTATTAAACTTGCAAAGTATGTTTCAAAATCCAGGTGCAACTGATTTTTGTCAAAATTAAGCTCAACATATATATATATATATATATATATATATATATTGATTCCCGACATTTGGATGATCTACACCTCTTGGAAAAGGCATGCTTGGAAAATCTTTTAGTGATTTCTTATTTGAATGTAACAATATAGTTCAATCTGGAGAAGGGCTAAATTTTGCAAGTCTTCAATTGGCAATTGTAAATCTAAACACAAAATCAATATAATAAATAAAGACATTTCAGAACACATGATGTAATGCCATAAAGAAGTTACTTATTTAGTATTTGTTACCTGGAATGTTAGTTATTTTTCTTTTATCATGTAGAAGACCATTAATTAGATACTCCCATGATTGAGACCACACATGTTCTGGCCTCTCCATACAATTTGATATTAACATGGTAACAAATAACTTTCTTAGAAAGTCACCACAGCCCCACTGGTATGCTTCTTTTAATGCCTCAATATATTCGTTATTATCTTCCAACAAGCCCATAGCAAAGCAAGCTTCTCTAAATGATGGATAAAGTTGACCATAGACTGTCCTAATTTGTTCATAAGTGGTAGGTCCTTTGACCACAGCCAACAACATTCTAAGATAAAATAGTTCACCACAAGTTGGAGGGACCCAGGTAAGCCTTCCAATGGTATAGCCTTTTTTTCGGGGCATCCAACGTCTATCCTTAGCGACATAAGTAAATTTTCTTACAAACTGCACATAAGTTAGCTGCTTTCCTTCGTTGAAAATGGAATTACCTTGTAGCCAGGAAGTAAACATTGACTCCTTAATAGTAGGCCTGGACAACACAACATCAATGTCATCATCATCTTCAAAGATAATTGCATTTTCACCATGTAAATGAAAATACAACCTTTCTACAGCAGAATGTCTTTTGTGAATTTGAAATGAAAATATCCTCCAACAAGCTTCACAAGGAGAAATATATCTACCATCCAAATAATGTTTCACCTCATCAAGACATTGTCCTGTTGAACCATCCTCATTTTGCACAGGTACAACAGCGGCAGTAATTCGATCATATCCTTTGTTTATGTATTTGAATAAATACTTGATGGATGTCGACTGATTGCACCATTCTATGTTGAGGTGAGCTTAGAATTTCAACAACAAACTTGGATTATATGGAACTACATGTCTGTTGTCTAAATGTATTTGATTTTTCTCAATGTGTTTTCCATCATTTCGCCTTCTATAAACAGGATATCCATCTTGCTCAACAATAGTTTGAGGTTGCCATTTTTTTTGGAAAAAATCTACTGCATTTGCCATCTTTCATGCATGGGAAATTTCTGTTAGCTTGGCCACAAGGACCATGCATCATATGATTCTTCACACATTCATACAATTGCGGTTGTTCAATAGCATCTGGTATCTCAGCTGATATGATCTTATCAATGTCTGCAGGACATGGATACTTGCTGTCAGGAGCTAAAAACAACAATAGATGAGCATGTGGCAATCCTCTTTTTTGGAATTCAATTGTGTAAATGTCTGCAATGAAAGATAATATGGTTAAACTGATATATATAACAATTGTACAATAGAAAGCACTGTCTGAGTTAGCAATTCAAATCTTACATGCTACAATATGGCCTAAAATTTGTTTATCTTTCAATTCAGAAATTAGTTGGTCTAGCTTGATTTTAAAGACTCTTGTAACAATGTCTGGCCGATCAGCTGCAGTTAACTTAAGAGGTGAAACAACCCTTTGGATCTCAGGCCAATATGGATTACATGTGAAAGTGAGAAACAAATCTGGAAACCTAACAGTGCTACATATGGTCATTCCATCAAAATATAATTGATCCATGTATCTACGGTTGCCAACAAAAGATGAAGGTAGAACAATACACTTCCCACAAATGGTATTGACATTGTTATGGGCTTCTTGAGAAGTCTTCAATGTGATGTGTTTATCACAGTGCAGTTGTTTTTGATGAGTTCTTATGAACAATAAGCGTTCTACTTCCATCATTGTGTAACCATCAACAATAAATTGCTGAAATAATCTTTTGGATCTCAATAAGGTTTGGCCTTCTCCGTTTCTGGATTGTAGCCTAAAACACAAAAATTGTCTGATAGTTACTTTGTTTCTCTTTCTTTCATTGGAATCGTTCATAACTCTATATTTTATATCATTACGATATCCATCTTCACCATACGGAAATAGCAAAGGATATTGTAATCCAAGATAACTTGGATGTAGCTCATTGATCCTTTGTAATCGGCCACTTTGTTTTTCAAGTATTATATCTCTATTGATTGGTTGAGTTGCATTACCAACTATAACTGCAGCCACTTCTGAAACAGTAGGCAGATTATAAATCCTTCCACCCTTTTTCCTATCTGCTATGAGATGCAAATTTAGATTCTCAACTTGTGAAATGTTAAATCTGTCTTTTACCATTCTAAAAGATTTAGCAAACACATTGTGTTCATCCAACATTTCTTTTAACTTTGACACAAGCTGTGAATCAACAATGTCTTTCCATCTAAACATGATAACATAATGTCAGTCCACATCAAATTTTGTAAAATGTAAAATTGTCCACTAAAAAAAAAAACTAAATTTACCTTGCTGCTCCAATTTTGTTTTTTTATCTCATTTTCAATGTTGTAGATATACAGCTGAGCAAACTTTGGTTGGTTTCCAGGCATTGGTAATAGGCTTCCAATCAAATGACATGATTGTCCATGAACTCTATAAATGGGTGGACCTTTACCTTTCAATACAGATCTATCTATATTGGCACCAGGGGAGCTAAAAGCAAACATCATATTATAAGCCCTGATATTTTGTTGGTAATTTTTGCTTTGTTGTGCATCCTGATCACATAGTAGATGTTTTAAAAGCAACGGTGGATCTTTCAGCAATGGAAGTTGAACTCTCCCAATACTGCAACAAAGGCTATATTTAGCATTAGCCTTGTTTCTGTTCTTTGTCTTACTCTCTTAATACCACATACAAGCTTTGCAATATGTACATGTACTAATAGGGTCCCCTATATCAAGATATCCTAAGACAAATTAAAAATTAGTCTAACATAATCCACAATGGTCCTTATGTAATTATTTTAGTTGTGAATAGAGTTACAAACCTGTGTTCCTCTGCTCGGTACAATTATGCATTTCTTCTGATATATCATCATCATCATGATCCCAATTAAGACTGTGTTCTGCATAATCCATAATAGTCCATCTACTTCAATTTTGACCATGTGTTTTAAAGCATTTTATATTGTATATGAAGGCTTAATAACTGCATTTCTAGAATTTACATGTTGAACAGTTTCATGTACATGCTACAAACCTGTGCTAATCTGCTGATCACAATTATGCCTTTCTTCTGACAGATCATCATCATCATCATCCCAATTAAGACTGTCTGCTGCATAATCCATAATACTCCTATACTTCAGTTTTCAACATGTGTTGTAAACAATATTATATTCTATACAAAGGTTTGACAACTAAATTTAAGTCGCTATTTATTTGAATAGTACCTTTATGTGGTCTCTTGCCTCATGTGTGTGCTCATGTACATTGCACTGAATATGCTTATGATTAGGTTTTTGAGCAATGGAAGTTGAACATGCAACATCAAATTGATTAAGCAAACTGGTTCGGATGGAACTGGTATTGTTGAAAGTTTTGTAGCGTTTGTTTGGGAGGTCAGTTGCTTGTGGTTGAGTATTACTGATATCGGCTAATGGAAGCTGTCTACATACACTCCAGCCTTTCGTTCCATGTGTAATAACAGTACCTGAAAAATAAACCTCCTATAATTAGTCTTTCACTAATAACAGCAATGTACATGATAAAATGATTCCATCGAAGTTCTTCCTATCAGTGTACAGATGTTAAACCTCTTGTTTCCTTCAGTTTGTTTATCCTGTTACCACTACTATGGTTGCTTGTTGGTAATTTCTTTCCTTGCAGTATAAGTTTTCTGGTTAATCTAGCATTTGCAGCATTGGTAAAATCTGATACCTTATCTGAAAAAGTCATCAAGTTACTGGTTATATCAATGCAAATTACTTATATGTTCAATAACTTAACTGATATCCAGTTTAATTAAACTGGTACTTCTGTTTTCAGTATGCTGATGGGGCAAACGCTTTTACTGTATAATAATTTTCCGTTTTGCTCTTGCAGCTTTTGTGGTAGCATTTCTTTTCAAAACCTCTTGTTCCATATTCCAATCTGTGCATTTGTTCAAATAGTAAGCGTGACCTCAGGTATCATTATGTGGTTATGGACACAGACAGAATCCTTAAAAGGTTTGGCTATCACAAGCAAATGAATAATCAATTAAATATCTTGTAACTGCATGTACCTTTTTACAATACTTGACAACCCTCCATAAATGTAGTCCTTCTGAGCACAACAAATGCTATTAAACAATGACCATTGTTTTGAATGTTGCTGAAACCTACATTTATTGATGACCGTTAATAGCAGGTTTATAATATTGAAAAGCTAAGTATCTAATTTTAATATTCATTTTCGTAAGCCTCACGAAACATTGTTGCAAACATGGAGTTACCATAGTTATTAATGCTGCTCAGCTATCAGAATAATGAAGAATGATGTGAATCCCATTACTACTGTTCAATAACTCAGTATTTACCTTTAAATCGCATTTGGGCACGCAGTATCCTTAACATTGCAAAAATTCAATAGAAAAGTTATGTAAAAATGTTTTTGAGTATTTGGAAGGCAAGCTGTACAGAAGTAATATCATTGTCTTCAACTATGTGTTTGCTGTGAAGAGTGGTATGCGTTTTTGACTGTGAATGAGTTTGCTGTCAACTGCATTGTTTTATTTTAATGTTCTATTTCATTGTCATACCTTGTAATAGTCAGTTTCAATGTAGGTTCAAGTGTTTCCAAAAGGTACTGGTAGGTTATTGGGCTTCCACTGTCACATTTATTGAGATGAGACATTATCACTCATAGTTCTAACTTGTCAGTTATCATTGGCTGAAATAACCTTCCAAAAGACACTTTTTTCTGATTGGTTTCTTTAGTCACACCCAATTAATGGTTGATGACAATATATTATGCTTGTAGCCAAGTGATAGCCACCTTGTCCTGTGGTAAGTTATTATGAATTTTTTGGTGCACGACTGCTTATATTTAATTGGTCAAATTTCCCATCCACAAGACTTCTATAATTTATCAGAGCCTGTAAAAATATTATTGAGGTCTAATAATACTGGAGAAAAATGTCAAGTACTGCACGATATACACACCAAGTCAATGATCCCATTTATATTTGTATCATTAAACTCTTATTTTGGGTTTCGTCAACCTAATATTCATAATAATAAAGTATGATTTAATGCCAAGTCAGCGAAATTCATTCATTGTGTATACAACGTACACTACCAAGTTTAGAAACATATGTTTAACATAAGCTGCTGAACAAACGGATCCAAAGTAATAAATGATGTCTGGAACACGTTCTATTACTTCATAAGTAGCAAAATGTGAAACTCTTTCTAAACAATTTGGCATTGTTAACATTGGCAAAAGTAATATTGAAATAAGTACCATGTTTTATACACTTAAATAATGTTTGGATAACATTATATTACAACACAGATTTATCACAAAAAGTGCCAAAATATAACCATACTATTTAATGCAATGGTCCTAAGAAACAAAAAATTCCCACAAAGGTCTTCAATAACGCTTAATCATCATCACTCCTTCTCTATATGTTTTTTCAGCCTAGTACATGATAGTTGAATTTGTGATAAATCCTCAAATGGGATGCCATCCAATTCACTTTCAGTGTTGGTACAAATACGCTTAGCTGGTGTTACGGAAGCTAATAAATTTGGATCAGATTCACCAGTCCCTGAGAAGCATTGCTACAAACCAAACATGATTTGAATTGAATTAGTCACAAGAGGCAAACATGAATTTAATTGAAATAGGCACAAAAGCCAAACATGAATTGATTTGAATTAGTCAGACGACATCACTGATATATGTAATAACAAAGATACTCAATAAAAACATCAAATCACTTACACTATCAAGAAGATCATCAGCTTCAGATGCTGACAACATAGATGCTTCAGGATCATGCTTAATAACCAAATAAGATTTAATTAGTAAGTGGTCACTTGAGTGTATTTAACAATAAATACACAAAGACCATATCAGCCAACAAAACAAACAATATAATAAACCACATGAGTCAGCATGAATATGGTCATTCAGAAACTACTAATTAACAGTGTCAGACATTTGGCCAGACGTGTTATAACAAAAAAAAAAAAACTCTTTCAAGTGAAAACTAACTCTTTTGCTAAAAAAAAGAAGTTTAGCAATCTGATAAACATGAATGAAACAAATATCAATGTATGTTATGGTATTGATGAATTTTGCAAAGGTTGCTTGGATCCATCATTAAAGGCAAGAGCATCTTTTTGCATGGGTGTAGCAGATTTGGCTAAGGGATTCAACAGCAAAATATTTAATAAATAAACATTGAAGGAAAAAAATAACAGAAACAGAGAGAACGAAAAAAAGGCACATCAGTCGTTACAAAAGCCCAAAATTTATACATAGATAGCCAAACATTTATAAAACAGACAACCTGGTTGTGTGGCCTAGACAAAATACAAGTTTCATAACTCTATTTTAACAAAGATGTACACGATTAGAAGTGGAAAAATGCCATCCTGTTCAGCATACACAGTACTCCATTTTCTAAGATTGGAGAACAAATTCAAAGCTGTCATAAGTCAAAAAGGTTGCCCAACAAAAAAAAAATAATAACAAACCACAACAGTTACCACAAGCAAGTCGAAAGAGTAAGAGAGATAGAACATAGGAAATATGCATACAGAGGATCAAGTATTACAAGCAATGAAGGTAATTTGACAAATGTGTACACAATGAAACACACACACACACATAGACTATATATACTTACCGAAAGGGCAGAAGTTGAAAGTTGAGATAGAACAGAGTTTATTAAACCATCATCTTCAGATAATTGAGAGATAGAATGACATGTATTTCCGGGAATAACTTTGAATCGGAAGGCACAGATTTTCCCCAATACACGATCAAGAGCTTCCGGGATATCTCTTGGATCAAATTCTCCTTCCTATTCAAAGACATGTAAAAACTTTGGGAATAAACTACAATATAATAATTATAACAAAAAATAGCATATAATGGTAGACATAGCCGGGTTAACCTCAACAATCTTTTTTTTGTTTGATATCAGCCTCATTTTCTTGAATCAAGGCAACACACTCTCGATCCCACAGTGTAAAAATTGCAGATTCACCTGGTTGAGATACTCTAACATCTACACGAAACCTGTAACAAAAAAAATAATTAATTTCTGTGATATTTCAAGGTATTTGTATTTGATGCACACATAACAAATATCCTACTAACCTTGGGATTGTATTTCCACTCTGATTTCCACAAAAGTCACAAATAAAAGGAAAAGTCTGTGGATCAACTTTCTTGTTGCATTTGGGACATGAATCATAAATCCAACCATTGGCTACCAATAACTTAGATATAGTAGCAACAGTCACACAAACATCATCCTGCAAGAAAAAAATTTCAGTTTACACATACTGCAGTTAACACACTATATGAATGTGATATCAAACCTTTTTCAATTGCGTAAGTTGACCCAAAGATTTTACACAAGCTTTATGAAGAAACCGATCTGCCACATCATACAGTGAAGAACTTGACATCTGACTTCCCATTTGGGAGCATGTATAGTTGGTTAGCTGACTTGGATCCATTCTGAAATAATATTTTTGAATCAAACCAAAAATGATTGGATATAACAATAAATACAATAACAATAATACATAAATTAAAATTACAACCTATCCTTGAAATCTTGAATGTCCTTAACATCAGGATTGACAACAATTTTTGATCCATACATTGAATTCTGTATTCTTATAGGAGAACTGCCTGTATTAAAAAGGAAGAGTACAAAGTTAATGTTTGACTACATTAAAGCATACTTTAAACATTCACCACTTATAAAGTGACATACCTCTAGCTTCCTTTATTTTAGCCATGGTCAGAATTAAGATGAATGGCCCATCACATGTTTTTTCAAAACACTCCTTAAATTCCATAGCAAGTGCCTCCCATAAAGTACAATTCATCAAATTACCACTGTGTCATAATACAAGTTGATATTAACATAAACTATAGCATGACTAACAATGTATAACAGAGTTTATAAAAGAAATATAATGAGGTATAACACCAAATTGTGTAATAAATACCACTGATCTTTCATTGTGAAAACCACTTTCTTTGGCTTTCCATCAAGATTCCAATGACCAATTTGAACTACTTCACCAATAACATCTTCAACAAAAAACCAACTTCTGTTAAACCAACAAATTACATTATAGGTTAATGAATGCACAATGAAATTTACAACAACAGTTACCTATTAAGCAATCAGGTGTGGCAGAGCCATTTTCAATGGCATCAAACATTGTGAATGTGTACATTGTATTTGGAATTTCAGGTATATCATGAGGGGTAACTTTGGTTGCTTTGACAAAATTTAGTTTAAAAGCATGTTGTGTAGCCTTGTATTGACCATTATTTTTTTCCACCTCAAAGTTTTGAATCACATAAGTTTCTCCAACTTTAAAATTAACATTCAGCACTTTATCATCAACATTCTTCATCTGACCTACAATTTGATCACCCTGGACAACAAACAGTTAACGATCACAATATTATACATGATTATGTAACCAACAAAAAACAAATAATGAACACAACATATCCTTACGTCCTTGTCAATTAGTTTAAGCTCAATGATAGACTTAGGTGATCTTGGTATAGTCCACATATTTATAAGTCGAATAACAATCTTCCAAGTTTCCTTGGAATCATTAATTTCGCCTATAGAATTCAATCTGTGAAATAGTGCTAATCGAATACTACAGAAATAATACTTGTGTAATTCAACGGAGATAGATACAAATATGTATCATTTAATATAATAAAAACTTACCCACATCCATTAATAACCAAGTTAAAAATGGGGATATTTTGTAGATTTAATTCTGGTATTTGGAGATATTCAAACCAACAGTTGGAAAAATAACAATTTTTTAAAAGGTTAGAACTTTGTCAGCTACAATAAGAGGTATATCTCAGATACAAAATAACAGCCAAACAAACAATATAACAAACCACTGGAGTTACCATAACCAAGCCAATAGAGTAAGTTATACAAAATGTGGAAAGTCAGCTACCCAAAGCAAGATGGATGGAGTTACCATAACCCACAATAAAAACATCTAAGAAGTAAAAAACAAAAAAAATATACCATAGCAGTTACCCAAAGCAAGATGAAAGAGTCAGCTACTAAAAGCATCCAAATTGTTTTCCATCTCATACTCAAAGTAACATACCAGACGCAAAAAAGGTAAACAAATATGACCACAGTACCAAAGCAGTTACACAAATATATTTTCACAAAGCAGTACACTAAAACAACCAACCTGTGAGAGTAAGATAGTAAATGATTTTTTGAGATTCGAAAATGATAACACAATAAATATGTCTCAGAAATTTTATAAAATAAAAAACCACAACAGTTACCCAAACCAAGCCGAAAGAGTCAGCCAACAATATGAACCAAAGTGTTTTCAATGGTGATTCAGAAAATAACTTAGCAGAGCAAAAAACAAAGCCAAAAATAACCATAGGAGTTACCACAAGTAAGCCCAAATGCTAAACCAACATAAGCAACGAAAGTAAGCAAAATTGGTGATTTCGAAAGTAATACCGTAATAGAGGTAAGAAAAGTATGAAAAATGGAGTGCTGGAGTAATGTTGCTTCTGGAAAAGGATATGAACTTCGCAGGTCTGTAGCTCGGCGAGGTGACAACATAGGGATTGTAGGCTGAAGACTCTTTTTCATAGCCAGCTTTTTCAATTCAAATTTGAAAAATGTAGTTGCTTTTCATAAAGAGAAGAAAAGAGAAGATTGGTGTTATTAATATTTTATTATTATTTATTATCTATGAAACTGAAAAGGAATCAGATGAGAGAAAAAAAAATTAAAAAAAGCCTTGAATAATTGTGAGCTTGACACATCGGATTTTAACGCTGAGGAGAGCTGTGGGAGTGACACCGGGTCAAAATATGTTCTTTTCTTAAAGATAGTAGATTAAGTTTTTCAGGTTTAAATTTGATTGATATAGCTATATAATTTGTATTATGTTTTATGATTTATGAATAAATTATATATAATACACACTGTCATAATAAATAAATTTCTATATATAACATTTGACACATATAATAATAATTTGTGTTACTTAACCAATGTAAAATCATACCATATTTGTTTAAGAGAGATTATTTTAAGTTTTCTAAGAAATTTTAGTTGACAACGTTAAAGTTTTATCTTAAAGTAATTTTTTTTTTACTTTTATTTCATGAAAATTAGTTTCATATTTATATTTTTAGAAAACAGCTCTTTGTTTTCCTGATTCCCATGCTCTCCATCCCCTTTTATTTATATTTATAACAAATTCTCCTTCTAGGCATCTCTCATTTCATCATTAAATTTTGTGACTTGTGCAACATGTACAGTAGTTTGCTAGTTTGCATTCCACAATTGAAATTTCATTGTCATATATATCCGGACATCGACAAATGTGTCATAATTTTTAAAAATATTTACTCAAATATCATGCGAACAGCAGTATTTTCCATATTGCCTATCTAATTCGCTCCAAGGTCCAACGAAATAAGTAGCTGACATGACGCAATTTTGTTGGCCATGAATTCCACTACAGGGGCTAGCGAAATACGTGGTCAACAACGGGCAGTCCACGTGACGAGCCACGTATTTTGCTTGGCCCCAGCGAAATACGTGTAACGGTCACAAAAAAAAGGTCGTTATGGACATATGACAGGCGTGGATGAATTCGCTGTAGGTCCCAGCGAATTACGTCGTGGCCCACTATTTAAATCCCTCACCCCTCCTTCATGCATCACTCCTTCACTTCATTCTCATTCTGAAATTCTGAAAGTGACTCCCCTCTATGTGTGACTCTCCTCTCTCAATGTGCAGCATAACACGTAAGTCTTGTTTTATTATTTTGTATTATTTATCTTTTGTAATTTATTATTATATTTTTTTTAATATATTATTTATATAATTTTAGTTGTTAAATAATACATAAGTTTTAGATTTGAAACATTAAGTTAGAGGATATTTAGTTAAAATTTATGATTGTTAATTTATAGGATAGATGATTATTTTAGTTTATGATTGTTAGGTTCTTATAAGTGATATACATATTTTAATTATATATTCATTAAATAAGTTGTACGTAAAAATATGTGTAGGAAGTTGTAGGTAAAAATATATGTATGTGAACATTATATTTATTTAATTTGATAAAAGTCTTTTTATTTTAAAAATATAATATATAGTAATAATATTAAAATTAATTATATATTATAGTTAATAAATATAATTTGAAAGATACAAATTTATTTAAATATTTTTGAAAATATTATGTTCATTGTATTTA
>PYAF01005901.1:914436-925523 GCA_007407185.1 Glycine tomentella
AAATATGATTTGACAATAAATATAATTATGGTGTTATGATTATGTATATATTTATATTTAAGTAGGTTATTAACATGTGTTTTGTACAGAAACTAGTTTTATAATTTATAAATTTTGCATATGGTATAAGTTTTTAATGTATTAATGTATGATATTTGAAGTTAAATATATATATATATATATATATCAATATATATATATATATATATATATTGACACACAAAATAGTTACTAAAATTAATGTATAAAAAAACGGCAATGTTGTTAGATTCAGATATTAAATTTTTTTAATTAACCTATAGAATATTTAATTATGGTTGTTTATTGCATTTTTTTTATTGAACATAGGCTAGACATATTGAAATAATTTATTAAAAATAATGTGAAATTTTGTAGGAAAAATTTGCGATATAGAATAATGGATCACGATCAAGATGTCCCAGCACTGCCAGCGACTGAGTCTCCATTGAGCATCATTGACCCCGGTCCATCCATATGGACTATGTTGACGTTATAGGAGAAACATATATTGACGAATGTGTGGAATTCGCAAGGTGATCCGATCGTGTGGGATGGTGTACTTAATGTAAGGCATGCCGCGACACATGATCATCAGGCTATACCCCGAGGAGATCCACCTGTGGCTTAGACAGACAAATTTTTACCATGTTGCGTGTCTGCACAATCATGAGGTAAGCATATTCTATATTGTACGTTGTTTGTATTATGGTGTTATGATTGTATTGTAATGTATATGTAACTGTGGTATAATGTATTATTTCAAATTGACCATCACCTTGTCTCCACGCTTGTTAAGTGATGGCGCCCAGAGACACGTACATTCTATATGACCATGGGTGAGGTCACCATCACCCTGGAGGATGTACATCATCTATTGGGGCTGCCGACGGATGGTGAGGTTGTTTCAGGCCGCCACGGCGACATAACTTCCACGACATTGTTGGTGACCTTTTAGGGGTTGAGCCGGCCGCCGGTCGGGATTTACATGACGGTTTGTTGGGGCTCCACTATTTACGGGAGCAATTTGATGTTTGTGCGGTCTACACTGGCACAGAAGTTGGACGCATGAGATACACCCGGGCATTGATATTGCGTATCTTAGGTGGGATGTTGTTTGTGAACACCGCCTCCAGCTTTGTGCCTGCTTGATACTTGCTATATTTGGACGATTTCGAGCGCACAGGTTCGTTCAATTGGGGATCTGCGGTTCTTGCAACCCTGTATAGGGAGTTGTACAAGGCGACACGTGCATCACGTCGTGAGATGGGTGAATGTGCATTGTTGTTGCAATTGTGGGCTTGGACGAGATTCCCAACTATCTCTCCTAACCTTCCCCTGGTGGAAGATCAGGATGTCATTGAGGTCGAGATATATGGAAACAGGTATTGCAAGTGTGGGTTTGCCATTATTGGGAGTGTATGTTGTTGTTGCTAATATTTTCTTGTTGCAAGTTTAATGTGTATGACACACGCCAAACCAGATATACACATATTCACAGATATCAGCATTATATTGATGTCATGCGTAGAAGAGATATTTGTTGGAGGCCGTATGACCTTGTTGATCTAGTTCATCCACCGCAGGTTGACATGGCTAGGTGATGGTTGGCTGTCTGTCCCTTAATTTGTTACGAGATTGTGGTTTATCAGCAGTCGGATCGAGTTCTACGCCAATTTGGGTTTGACTAGCCTATCCCAAAGGATCCAATTAATTGTAGTGAGCTACTGGCCAAAAGTATTACCGAGAAGACAGACGTGGATTGGAGGCAGCGACATGGTTTCTTCATTACCCAACGGGCAGACGGAGATGCCCTTGTGTTGTAGAATCTTACTCCTATGTGGATAGATGAGTATTTATCTGTCAATAGTGAGATGCAGTGGTATTACACTGTGACCCGTCGCTGGATGACCCATAGAGCTACATTCAATGCACATATGGTACACATATTAATTATATTTGTCAATTTTCAACTTAACTTAATGTTGCTCTTGACTAATAATATTTGATGTGCAAACTGATCGCGTTGAGACTATTGTCCACATGTCTGCACCAGAGGTGCAGGGGACATTTGACATGAGTTAGGTGTATGATGAGGCGGTTCAACTTTTGGCCGCATGTGATGATTTGGATAGAGTCACAGATCCTGGAGATCTTGCACCTTCACATGTATGACGTCAAACCGAAGCCCCTCCTGCAGTGGTTCGTAGTAACCGACGTTCGCGTCACGAGGGGTTACCTCTCCACTACTCTACCTGCAAGTTGCTGACACACCTGTTATCGTACCGCCTCTTCCTCCCCGTCCTATTGGCATGTTCTACGCACCCGGCTACCCTTCGGGGCCATCCTAGCAGTACTTTTGGCCGCCGCAATATCAAGTCGGATCGTCTAGTAGTGGACAGGACGCGTTTCCTCCATCGCAGTACCCCCTATGGTTTCCTGTACCATTGATGCCACAACCTGGGTTTGCATATCCGTCCTATCTGATCTATGCACCTGGTCCTAATTCACAGGCGACATCGGGATTTGCAGAGTGTTATAGGCTTGCTCATCCAACGTCAGAGCTGGATCCGGTAATGGTGACTTTGATGGCACATTCCGCACATCTGGTGCACTCTTTTGATGGTTTTACTAGTGGAATTCTCTCCCTCATTCCTTAGTTACTGACTTCAATAGAAATAGTTTTGGTTATACAAACTACAGGTTCAAATAGTTTGTTTTTTCATGGGTTTGGTTTATGTCTCCCGAGCATTTTGTTGCTATCATTTTTGGTTGAACGATATTTCCTAGCTTGCTTTCAGCTATTTTTGTGAGAGGTGTCAACTTAGATAGGATTTCTTCCGTAAATCTTTTGCAATACTAAGCTCTTTTGATTAAATAAATAAATATTTTTGTCATTATCAAAATTTTAAAAAATAGATAGGATATGTTTCTTAGAAAAACAAAAAACTGTTTAATTTAAGTAAAAAACAATTTAGAAAAACACATAAAAAATAAAAACTATTTATTTTATTTAAAAAATATTTTTTAAAATAAATTTAAACAAACTCATTCATTATAATGGAATAATGTGTTAATAAATGTCCACAATATAGAACTCAAATGTATTAAATTTTAAGGATCTAGATAAAATTAATTTTCTTGATAGTTCTTCTATATTTTTTTTAATAAATAAGTTTTATATTGTTGAAAATTGAGTTTATTTTATTTTTTTAATATATAAAAATTTAATAATATAATTTTTTACAATAAAAAAATTTCCCCGCACGAATACTATCTAGTTGATATCTAATTACCACGATATATTCGCAAAAGTTTTTGCACCATTAGATTGTATACATTAGGAGTGTTAATATCATAATTTCTAAGGATCTCTTTGCAATAAACTCCTTCCTGTTGATTGAAATTCATGAGGCTCCTTCTAGTTAGGGAATGGAACCCATCAAATGGGGAATGTGACTCATATTTAGTGAGATCCACATGAATTTCACACAATAGGAGGGAATGTGTTACTAGCATTTCTCTTGTATCCATATACAATACAATAACCATGCTGCTGATGAATTTGATGACCATAACACAGTGACAAATAAGGTCATAAGAAGCAATGCATTAAAGCTGAAAGTAGAGAGTATGTTCATCTTCAAAGGAGTGTAAAAGAGGGTAATATATATTTTACAGAATTTCTGAAAGAGCAGAAAAAATGAAGTGAAGACAAGAATGGCTTGTGACTCAAATCCTGGAAGGGATCATAGGAATAGTGTTCTGTAAGTATGCACTGGCAGCAGCAACTCCACTTCCAAGCTTTACAGGATAGCCCACATCTTTCAGTATCATCTCCACACCAGCTAGACATCCCAACAGTTGCAACTGGAAAATATTTAAAGAATTAACAATATCAAAGGTTGGCAACGGAGATATAAGGTTGACTTAGTGGTGAAGGGAAAAGGGAGGGGGGAGGAGAGGTCATGGGTTTGAATCCTCTCCACTAACAAAATAATAATAATTAACAACTAGCATTTGTCAATAAAAAAAAACAAAGAAAGGTTGGCAACTTGCATCTCAGTAGTAACTAGTAACAAGCAAGTTTCACATTTATAATTTGATATTACATGATAGATTAAAATTATCTAGTATACTCTAAAGAATAAATCCTTGCTGCTATTCCTATCACAGCTTTGAAACTTGCATTATTGAAGTTGGACAGAAAGTGAATCAAAAGAAAGATGGATAGACTTTTAAAGCTTCATATAACAATAAACAACCAAGAACGACATAGAACAAATTTATGGTTTTTCTTAACATGTGTTTTTAGATGCAGATTAAGAATAATTAATCAAGTCAAATTTTGTAAATATTTTATATGTACTGATTATCGTATTATTACTTTTCCTTTGGCTTGAGCAATGACTTTTAAATTTCTTAACTTCACTACAAATAAATGCAACCTGAGTTCCGAGACGATAGATTAGTTTCATGATTATATGCTGATGGGTGTTTGGAAATCAACATTACCTCATTCAAGTTGCCAAGATGTCCAATTCTGAAAACCTTCCCAGCAACTTTGTTCAGTCCAAGACCTAAGCTCAAATTGTATCTCTTCCATGCTCTTCTAACTATTTCAGTACTATCAATGTAAGCAGGAACAAGAACAGCAGTCACAGTGTCACTGTACCACTCTTCCTTTTGGGTGCAATTCTTCAAACCCCATGCCTCTACAGCAAGTCTGCATTTAGCATATTGAGGACTTATCAGATTCATTGTCTTATAACATATAACCAAAAGTCAAAACTATTATCAACTTTAAGAAACCTTAGTCCATTTGTCAAAAATTAGCATATCTTTAACGAATAAATAGTATATGCATTGATAGTGTAAAATGTTTTTATACTATTATTCAATCATAAACCCCCATGTATGATAAGTTTGTTAACTTTTACAATACCTATCTTAAAAGTCATAACAAAGTTGATTTTTTATTAGTTAACAATGTAGAAAAATTTATACTATCAGTGTATAGAAATTAAACTCGTCTTTTACATGTTAAGTCCTTAACTATGATTTTTGAACAAGCAAATCTTGCCTTACCTGGTTGCTTTGCCTAAACGACTGTGCCTTGCAATCACATTTTCAAGTCCTTCCTCAAAAATCAGATCAAGAGCAGCTCTCAGACCATACAGCAAATGTACGGAAGGAGTGTATGGCCAATAGGTTCCTAGCTGGTAGAATTTCAGGTAGTCTTTCCAGTCAAAGAAAACTCGAAGTGATTTAGCATGTTTTGAGGCCTCAATAGCTTTAGGGCCTGCAACCACAATACCTATCCCAGTGGGAAGGGAAAGGGCCTTCTGAGAGCCAGTTATTGCCACATCAACTCCCCATTCATCCATGCGGAAATCAAGAGCACAAATGGAAGACACTCCATCAACAATAAGGAGGGCTGGATGCCGGTAGGAATCTGAGTGTCCAAAACACAATGTGAGATGCTTTTCATGAAGACCATGAAGGAAAAACAATATGCATCATAATATCATAGTCTTTGACCCGGTCCATATAACTATACAATAACTTATTGGAATTGTATGTGATCATAAATGATATTATACATTTGCTGACATGGAAAAGGCACTAAGAAAATGCATTTTCATCAAAGAATGATACAATTTATGAATGTATATAATATAATCATTGTCAAATCAAAGGTTCACTAGTGAAGTTGCATGTGAATAATCTGTCCAAGTTTCAGATTCATACCTAGATCACAAGAGTCAAGTTAAATGCTAATGATCTATGCAACGACACATCTCACTATAAATATTGATAGGACAGTTATGTATGCATTTAGTAACTAAATGGCAGTTATGTGTTTAGTAATCATTTTAAACTTATGAATGTGTCTCTTATGCATATGGCATGTCAGTTTTTGCATTCAGTGTGGGGATTGTAATGGTTATCAATATCTAGAAAACATTTTAACAATGTAAGAGGTCCTTCTAAATCTAATAGATATTAAAGGACATAAGAAAACAAACAGCTAAAGCTACTAGCAATCATCTTTTTTCCCAATGAAAATAAGCAGTTATGAACAATGATATCTTTGAACATCATGGACAAATAGATTTTGTGGCACTGGCAATTTATAGAGAATAAACGTTATAAATGTAAAATGTGTAGGCTCAATGAGTAAAAGCTAGCATTAGATGACATACTCACCGAGAATGTGTCTAACTTTGGCCAAGTCATTGGTCACCCCAGTTGCAGTCTCATTGTGAACAATGCAAATTGCCTTAATAGTGTGTGAAGTATCTGAAGCAATCTTTGATTCCAGAACATCAAGCTTAGCACCCTGGCCCCATTCACTCTCTACAACATCAACATTGAATTTCAGACGTTGTTGCTGATCAATCCAAAGCAAGCTGAATTGGCCAATCAGAAAGGATACAATTCGATCCCCAGGAGACAGTGTGTTTGTGAGAGCACTCTCCCAAGCACCAGTACCTGAACCAAATACAAAATCATTACTTTTTTCTTGATGGACAGAATCATTACTTGATAATAAGAAAACTAGTAAACTATAAGTCTATAACCATGTGAATGACAAATTATTTGTTCTTATTAAACCACCTTATTCTCTGTTATTGTAACCTCTAAAGCCTACACATATACATACGAACAAGAAAGATATAAAAGAGCATTTAATACTACCACTAATGTAGAATATTATGTAAAAATTCAGCAGTCAAGTTTCGATTAATAAATTATTTTTAAACTTCAAATCATGGCCCTAAAAATGTATATAATCTAAGGTGTAATTTGATAATGGGTGATTTATGTAGTTGGGAAAATAGGTTAAATTAATCATTAGGTCTCCAAACAATTTGGGAAATTAGTTAGGTCCCTAAACTAAAAAATTTGTAGTTGGGTCCTTGCTCTTGTAAAATTTTTGTAATTAGGTTCTTAGAGTTAGTTTATGGTGGCTTGAAAAAGCTAGAAAATGACAATTTGCTTAGAGACTCAATTATTTTTTTTTAATCAAATATCTAATTACATTTTTTAGTTTGGAAACCTAATTAAAAAATTTCAAATAGATCTAGGACCTACTGATTAATTTAACCTAAAAAAGATAACTATTAAGGTAATCCAGCCTAATTTATTTTACGAAAAATTACAAAATAACACCCTAAAGTTTGTGTTATTTACAACTTAGTCCCTGACCTTTAAAAACATGTTATCAATCCTTAACATTTTTAAAGCACAAAACCCCTTCATTAATTTTCATCATACTTAGAAAATGTTAAGGACTGAATGCACAATTTTAAAAGGTTAGGGACTAAGTCCCTTCAGAGTGCTAATTTGCATTTGTACCTTGATCTTTTGAATCTACAACTATAAAAATAACACAATGACCAGTATGGCTTGTTTATATATACCAGTTGTAGGAATGAGAAATGGGATTCCAGTTATGGTCTTGAAAATCTTCTTGACATCCTCAAGCAGAGTTTTGGTCATAGCTGGAATTGCTGGAGAACGGTAGTCCTCATTGTTTCTGTTCATGGCCCGAATGATCTGGTCCGGGATGTTAACCGGCCCCGGAACAAAGAGATGGTTTCTTCCTGGTGCATTGAAATAATCCATCTTCCCTGGCTTGAAATTCCCTTCTTGGATTTTCCCACCAAAGAATTTCCTACAGAAAATCGATCAAAAAAGTCAGTTTTAACAACCTTCTGAATCTTTGGTCCTAAACTTAGTGCATGTACTACTGATTTACTGTTTCATTAGTCCATGATAGAGGAGATTTTGTAACTGAAACATGAACCGACTATGCAAACTGCTTAATGAAATTATATGAGTTACTAAAGCAAAAACACAGAAAATCCTGTTCTAAATGCTCCAATATTTAGAAGTTGAGATGGTAAGTAAGAAAAAGTTGATAACAAGGAGAGAACAAAAACTGTTTAAGGTGTAGATTTTATCCCTAAATAATGATTGGTGTTTTTGGTTCATCATTATATAACTGTATGGATGGCCTTGACAACAACACAAAAAGAGAAAATTAAAACAAAAAAGTAAAACTAATCACCCTTTTTCATAAACAGCTTTGTTCTGGATTTATAATTATCATTTAAAATATGCTTGGTGTGTGTCTAGCCTCTGTAAATCCTTCCATGCAATTAATAAGAAAAACTGCAATTATTTTTTGAAATATTAGAACTGATGCACAACTAAATTCTCTGCTTTTCAGAACATCGAATAGAAAGAAAAAAAGTGTGACAAAAACCACTGGGTAATAAAAACATTTATGTTGTACTAGGATAAAAACAATGATTCAATAGCTTGATCAAGAGGAAATCATAGAAAATAATTTCCTCCATAACTTTCTGATATTTGTAATTGAAAACACATCTTAGACATGAAGAAAACACAAATCATAATATACTGATGGACAGAACAAGAGGAAATATCTGCTCTTGGTTGTAATTTGCCCACCAATAACAAAATTAACGCATGAAAAAAATTTGTGCTTACTATCACCTTCACTTGATTTTTCCACTTCCAAAGCCAATTTTATAGTGAAGAGAATAACACAAAGCATGAGTAGGAGAAAATTCTTAAGTAAATTCAATTGAAAGAACCAACTTAAAACACACACACACAACATTAAACATAAGTATATGTATGTAGTTGTATATGTATATGTATATGAGGAGAAAATGAGAAAAAAGTGAGTATACGTGGGAAGGAGGATCCTTGGAGAGTTCTTCTGTAATGTGGCAAAAGGAAGTGAGAGCTGTGTGTTGTTGTTAGAACCTTATTATTATATAAAACTACAAATGTAAAAAATTCAATTTTTATGATCAAGAGCGCGGAAGAACCAATGAAGTGCTAAGGTGGGGCCAGGTGCTGTCACATGTGGAAGATAAGAGAAAGAAACTGAGCACCTTGAGGCTGAGAATGGATGAAGAGGGAACCTCTCAGTTCTGGCACATCATATCAACATATGTTTTTTTTCGAGCAGAGCTTCATCTCTTAAAGGTTATCCATATTCCAACTTTCTTGCTCCTTCATTACCTTGTAATTTTTATCATTATCGTCATTATTGATATAATATATCTGTGAGACAATCTCACACGATGTCTTTAAAGAATGAGATTTTATATTCAATTTCTAATAAATGAAACAAGTATCATTTGATGGATAATACCTTCTAAAACTATAAGAAAGTCAAGGATATTTATTATTTATTTTATTTGGACTAAAATCAACTCTAGAATTTGTTTTTTATTTATTTCATAAGCTTTAAAAATTCCTTAACAAAAGTGAGACTTAAAATAAGAGTAAATACTAAATAATATAGTGTAAATTATGTTTCACATGGTTCTCTAATTCCGAATCGTCATGCATAATATTTTTAATTGAATTCTATAATAATTATTTTAAAATTTATATTAGTGATAACTGTTTATTAGTTGACAGTATAAGAAACTTTCATAATGATAACCAATGTCTATTAAACTGAATTAAATTCTTCACAAGTTACTAAATGTGAAAAAAGTACACTTGACGTGTGCATTGAAGTTGATATGTCTGAAAGTGCAAAAAGTAATAAGAGGGTATTTTACTGCCATACAAATTTTGGAATCATGAAGGCTGAGGCTAAGAAAGCAGTATAAAAGATAAAGAGATAAAAGAACCACAACCACACTTCAGTTGTGGGAAATGAGGCCACACAGCCATCGCTTTTGTGCCGACGTGGATTTCTTTGCAAAGTTTGGCTTTATCCCCTAAAGTTTATGGTATTGCTGCTTGCAAGTGCTCCACGTAGGAGCATTGGCAATCACAGTGAGTGTAGTGCTTCGCACGTATCTTCGTCTTTTGTTTCTTTCCTTTCGTTGCTGGGTTCGTTTTTTTACAACTTTGTTCTCCAATGCCACTTTCTCCCTTTCTCAAAGTGCTAATTTAACAATTGGGCAGTGTATATTGTAGGTGTTAGGCATCAAAAATATTTAGAGGTCATCTATTATCTATTATATCAATTGATGAATAATTTAAGTGGAATATATTTGATTTTTCTTACATAAAATTTTAGTTTTAGTTTTATGTATGAGAAATTACAAGTTGTTATTAATGTGGGGAGTCAGTGTAATGACCAACAATATATTTGTTATGCCTAATTATTCAAATTAGTAAAACTACCTTATCTTTTAATATATCTCTAATTAACTACAAGTAATAACATATTTACAAGATACATATTATTTTTTATTCAAATTACAATTATAGTAAGACGAAACATTATTTATGCAGTATGCACTAATTTTGCTTTTATGTGTTTCCCTGAATGGTCATCTTATAACATGAGAAGATCATAATTCCTCAACTCCAAACAAAATTTTCTAGAAAATGATATTTTAGAACATCAACTCTAACTTAAACTAAATCATAACCAACATCCAACTTCTTATTCCCAAGCAATAGAGGGCAAATAATGTTAAATTCCAAGAGGAAAAAAAACATAAAACAAGATAAAACATTTTTCAATTTCTACATATAAGAAATAGAACAGAGGTATATAATGAGACTTGAAAGAGTGGATTAAATGACCCCATAGTTCCTACATCTGTTAACATAGACGAGCCATATTTGCTGCAGTTCAACCTGAAATTTCTTGGTTAATTACCACGTCATAACCACCTCAAAGGCTAGACAAAAATGCATTGAATTATCAAAATCACACTAGTGGTCATATTTGGAGATACCAATAGTATATAACAAATTCCAAGAGAAAGATATGAATATTTATGATCTACAGTGACAGAATAATGTCGGCAAAAATTTAAAAATAATATTATTTAATTATTTAATTAGCAAAAGCGGGCTGTTTGGGCAATATTTGGGCATTTGGGGTTGCCAAACACGCCCTGCCTAGGCGTGTTTAAACACGCCCTGGCAGGGCGTGTTTGGCCCCCCAAATGCCTATATATTGCCCTTGAAAATGACATTTGCCATTTCGCGCCTTCTCTCTAGAATTAGGTCTGCCTTCTCTCTAGATTTCGGGTGCTGAATTGTCTGAA
>PYAF01005901.1:950131-969870 GCA_007407185.1 Glycine tomentella
ATTAGGTCATATATCTAAAGAAAGAATCATGAGATTGGTGAAGGATGAAATTTTGCCAAATTTAGATTTCAATGACCTTGAGTTATGTGTGGATTGCATTAAGGGAAAGCAAACCAAACATAATAAGAAAAACGCTACAAGAAGCACCCAGCTTTTAGAAATAATACACACCGATATTTGTGGGCCAATGGACACTCCGACCTTTAATGGAGAAAAGTATTTCATTACCTTAATTGATGATTTTTCACGTTATTGCTATATCTACTTGCTTCATGAAAAATCTCAATCAGTAGATGTCCTAGAGACATTCATTAAAGAAGTTGAGAGGCAATTGGATAGAAAAGTGAAAATCGTAAGATCAGATAGAGGTGGTGAGTATTATGGCAAATATAATGAGTTAGGACAGTGTCCAGGACCTTTTGCAAAATTCCGCGAAAGACATGGCATATGTGCACAATACACTATGCCAGGCACACCACAACAAAATGGTGTAGCAGAAAGGCGTAATCGAACATTATTAAATATGGTAAGGAGTATGATGGGTAACTCCACACTACCTAGAAATTTGTGGACTTATGCGCTTAAAATTGCGATTTACTTGCTAAATAGGATTCCTAGTAAGGCAGTTCAAAAGACTCCTTTTGAACTGTGGACAGGAAGGAAGCCTAGCTTGAAGCACCTGCATGTTTGGGGTTTCCAAGCCGAAGCAAGAGTTTATAATCCACATGAAAGAAAACTAGACTCTCAAACTGTTAGTGGGTACTTCATTGGTTATCCTGAGAAGTCTAAAGGGTATGTGTTTTATTGTCCAAACCATAGTCCGAGAATTGTAGAAACTGGTAATGCTAGATTCATTGAGAATGGCGAAGTTAATGGGAGTTCTAAAAGGGAAGTTGTGGAAATAAAGGAGACTTTGGTAAATATTCTTTTGCCTGTAATTGTCCCTCCTTCCACAATTTCACCTAATGTTGTTCCAATCGTTGTAGAACATGATAACAATGATGAACAACATTTGAATGAAACAGTTCTCCCAGAAGATACTAACTTGCAAAATGCTAATGTACAAGAACCACAAGGAATAGAATTAAGAAGATCCCAAAGGGAACGAAAGTCAGCTATTCCGAATGATTTTGTGGTTTATTTGCAAGAATTAGATTATGGTGTTGGAATCTATAAAGATCCAGTTTCGTTTTCACAAGCCATAGAAAGTATTGAATCTGAAAAATGGATAAAAGCTATGAAGGAAGAGCTAAATTCCATGGAACAGAACAATGTCTGGGAACTCGTTCAATTACCAGAAGGTTCTAAAAGAATCGGTTGTAAGTGGGTCTTTAAGACAAAACGCGACTCTAGTGGTAATATCGAACGATATAAAGCCAGACTCGTTGCCAAGGGTTACACTCAGAAAGATGGCATCGATTATAAAGAGACCTTTTCTCCCGTCTCTAAAAAGGATTCATTTAGGATAATTATGGCATTAGTGGCTCATTATGATTTAGAGCTGCATCAAATGGATGTGAAAATAGCCTTTCTTAATGGTGATCTTGAGGAGGAAGTTTATATGGATCAACCCGAAGGGTTTTCCATGGAAAGTGAAAGAAAGTTGGTGTGTAAACTTAAGAAGTCAATATATGGACTTAAGCAAGCCTCTCGACAATGGTATATAAAGTTTAATACCATTATTACATCTTTTGGATTTAAGGAAAACACTATTGATCGGTGTATATACCAAAAGATCAGTGGGAGTAAGTTTATTTTTCTAGTCCTTTATGTTGATGATATCTTACTTGCTGCGAATGATTTATCGATATTGCATGAGACTAAAGATTTTCTTTCAAAGAACTTCGAAATGAAAGATATGTGAGATGCGTCCTATGTGCTAGGAATAGAAATATTTCGTAATCGGTCACAAGGATTGTTAGGATTATCTCAAAAAAGATATATTGAGAAGGTTCTTGAGAGATTCAATATGAGTAAGTGTTCACCTGGGATTGTTCCTGTACAGAAAGGTGATAAATTTAGTCTCATGCAATGCCCAATGAATGATGTTGAACGGAAAGAGATGGAAGTAATTCCATATGCTTCTGTTGTAGGCAGCTTAATGTATGCTCAAACCTGTACTCGATCGGATATCAGTTTTGCGGTCAGAATGTTAGGCAGGTATCAAAGTAATCCTGGAATGGAACATTGGAAAGCTGCAAAGAAAGTTTTAAGGTACCTTCAAGGCACGAAGGATTACATGCTCATGTACAAAAGATCTAATGAATTGGAAGTGATTGGATATGCGGATTCGGATTTTGGTGGATGTCTTGATAGTAGAAAGTCAACTTTTGGCTACTTATTCATGTTGGCTCAAGGAGCCATATCATGGAGAAGTGCAAAACAGACTATCGTTGCTTCATACACTATGGAAGCAGAATTTGTTGCGTGTTTGAAGCCACAGTTCATGCATTATGGTTATGGAACTTTATTTCAGGGCTTGCGGTTGTCGACACCGTTAGCAGGCCGCTAAAAATTTATTGTGATAATTCTGCAGCAGTATTCTTCTCTAAAAATGACAAATACTCTAAAGGTGCCAAACATTTAGAGTTGAAGTATTTTGTCGTTAAAGAGGAGGTTCAGAAACAAAGAGTGTCAATGATGCACATCAGAATTGAACAAATGATGGCAGACCCTTTGACGAAAGGGTTGCAACCAAAGCTATTTAAAGAACATGTTGAAAGTATGGGCCTTGGTTGTATTAAAGATTATTGATGTGTGACATTCTGAGCTCACTTATGTGTTTCTGACATACATTATGTTTTCTTGTTATTTTATGATTGTATATACATTATGAAATATAACAAGAAAGTCTTTGTAAGACATTATGTGGACCATTATATTTCCTATATATTATGAATGATATGATGAGTTGTTGATGAGTATATGGAAGGGAATGCGTTGAATTAATAATGCACTACCACCATAACTCGCATTTGACAACTTATCATTTTATGATAGTCAACGCAAGAGATGTATTGAACATGCATATTATGATTAATAGGGCCAAGTGGGAGAATGTTAGAAATATATTCCCACATAATGGAAATATGAACAGTTACAACTATTGATGTGAATAATTACAACTATTGATGTGAACAGTCACAACTATTGATGTGGCCCAATTAATAATTAATCGCTACAAAACAGTTACAAAATGCATTGATCTCAAGCGTTGATATGGTATTTGATGGATGTACTAGATTAAAGACAATTATGTATAAATAGGATTGGTCCTCTCTCCCCTTCACACCAAGTGTTATTCTTCCATCAGAAAAACACAGAATAGAAAAGAAGGCTTAGAGAGAGAAATCACCCTACCGGTGTTCAAAAAGAAAGAGATGGCTGTTACTCCATCATCAGCGCTTCCGGGTATGTCTTTATCCTTCTTTTATTGGTGAGAATCATGATTTTCAAAAATCTTTTATCATATTCTTGCTTTATGTTTTATGAACATGATATATTATGTAATTCTAACACAATATCCCTGAGTTCGAGATTCATGGGTAAATTTGTTCAAAGAATATTCAATTTGCTCCTATTTGGTGTGATTACTGTTTATATAATCTTTTCCTCTGCACATATGTGATATAATATGATGAATTCATCATAAATTGTATGTTATATTTGTCATAAATAAGTCATGTATATACTTTGCCTGAATTCTCTCTGCATTAGAATATCTCTACTTTGTTATAAAGCTATTTGGAAGGAAGCATCACACAAGTTGACTTGAAAAGCCACATAGATTCTTTTGTATAACCTTTAGTCATTTATAATAACAAAGTTACTGGAGTTTCTTTACATTTATCTGTGACTACATTAGTTCCGTTAAAAGAGGGCAACTTTATAAAAGTATCTTCTCTATAAATGCTGCATTTTTTATATTCCCCATTTTCTACCGTTTCAAACAGCTTTATTGCAAATGATTCTGATTTTCAACCCCCAACTAATCAATTCTCGAACGCCTTCCCTCTTGTTTTTCAATTCTCAAATGCTTTTATGGAGGCTCTTCTAATCCGAAACATCAACACCAAGGACATCACCCTGTTGTTTTTAGCTGCTTTAGGTGGAAAGCCAAAAATTAAGAAACTCTTGAGAGCTTGAGCAAAATATAATCTACAAGTTGCAGATGGATATATAGCATTGGGTAGGGTTAATGATGAAATTAGAGATTTCATTCTTCACGCAGACGGCTTGATTAGTTTGTTTCCATTATGAGCCAGTTTAAACACACACATAGTTGTTCAAATTATGACAACTTTTTGAATTTTGAACTATGTTAGTTTATGAGCTTTGGGTTGATTGTAAGTAAGTATGAAGTTTATCTTAAGAATCTATGTATAAACTTATTTAATTTCTTTCATTGCCTGAGATGCAGATGGTGAATAATTATTGCTGGAAAACTGCGCATAGCAAGTAAATGAGTTTAGGGATATTTGGTTTGAGAAATCATTTTATATTTTTATATTCTGTTAATTACAAAATGTCACTTTATTTTCAGTTCATTTTTGTATAGGAAATAGTAATAGCAAATAGTGAAAATAACAAACAATATATATAGAAAATTGTTTTCAGTGTTTCTATTGTGAACTTTTGAAAACAAGAAACAAAGTGAAAATAGAAAATGAAAAGAGAAAAGCTATTCTTAAACCAAACAGGCATACAACCCCTATGTATTATACAAACTTTTAACATAATATGGACAGTTGAACATTGATTCTACCTTTCCCATGCATAACATATCAACTATAGTGACTCTTGCACCAATTGAAGAGCTGAGTGCTAATAAAGTAAAAGGGCAAAAAAATAACATTCAAAACTCATATGACAAACTAGTTTGGAAAATGGATAC
Source organism: Glycine tomentella (assembly GCA_007407185.1). NCBI lineage: Eukaryota > Viridiplantae > Streptophyta > Magnoliopsida > Fabales > Fabaceae > Glycine > Glycine tomentella. The sequence continues at coordinate 955,026 of PYAF01005901.1, forward strand.
CCTTTAACCACCCATGAAATCAATACAAAGCATATATGTATGAAGGAAAGACTCATCCTTTTCTTTTTTTTAACTTATTATCTTATAGTAGATCACTGCATTTGAAATGTGTTTGGTTGCTTTGCTTGAGCAATCATTTCAACCACTTCCCTCATGGTTGGTCGCTCCACACTGTGTTCATGAACACACAACATTGCCACAAAAAACACCTGCATTGCTTCAGCTAAAGGAATGTGATCTAGCCTCTCATCAAGGATCTTCATCACCATCTCTTTGTTCCAATTGGTTTGCATCTTGGTCCATTGAACAATGTCTAATCCTTCTTCACCAAAATCCCCCACTGGCCTTCGTCCCGTTATCAGTTCTAGCAGTACCACTCCAAAGCTATAAACATCACTTTTCTCATCCACTTTCAATGTGTATGCATATTCTGCAACATAAATTAAAATCAGTTAAAAAATAGTGGATTTCACAACTTAAACTTCAAAAGATTAAATGATCTTTATAAATGGCACAATATTTTAGTCCTACATAATAAAACAGTGTTTTAGCTTTTACATGAAAAACTTTTATAAATTAGTCCCTGTCAATTGCCAAATTATAACAAATTTAGATTTTGCTTTGTTGTCCTATCAAATAGGAAGCAAAATGTAAGATTTTTTTTTTCCTTGAAAGATTAAAATGGTATATGGTAAAAGGACAAAATTATTAATTTAACTTAGAAAAAAAAGGGCAAGGAAAAGGAAGACTGGTCCAATATTATTTTACAGATAAAGGGAAAAGCTTCTTGTTAATTTTCCAAAGTAGAAGTTAAATTTGTATAAAGGTAACCAACTTGTGTCTTGTGCCTAAATTCTTCACGTTTCTTTTTCATCTGGGATTTTGAGAAAGTGAATCTTAGATCTCAATCTGAAACTTTGAGGGGGTAAAATATATGCATTTGGTTAATGTGCATTTAGTGACTGTTGCTGATATGATAAAGGGTGATGGTCAAAAAGGGATGGCTTTGATTTGTTCTGGTTTAAGGGTTTGTAGTTTCAAGGCATGCAAAAGCGCGCGCGCGCACACACACAGTTAGCGTGAAAAAAGAAAGTGAAAAGAATTTCCTTTGTGTTAGTGGAGCCTTTACTCAGTCAGTCTAGGAATACACATACATGGTGTTGGACACTGTGGTCCCAGGAAAAGACCAAGTACATGCTACAGTGGCTAAGGAGAGGAAAGAATATTTTTGTACCCAAAAATAAATGAAAAAGTATATTTAACACATGAACCTTTTTTGCTATGAAATTTTGAATTTTATTATTAGAAAAAAAAAGAGCCTGAATTCATCATTCTTCTTGTTGCACGTTAGGATTTTCACTCATTTCAATTGGTCAACTTAGTAATCTAAACAATAATGTACTCCAAACTTTTATTTGGAGGGAAAAAATATTTATGGTCCTAGACCACCATATGACTATGGTCTCAGTTAATCTCAATATAACATGTAATCGAATTTTTCAGTTTACAAAAAAAGAGTTGATAAAACTAAGGACAGGAATCTAGACAATGTAATATCTTTTCTAGGGGGTTGGTGGTTAAGTAATAATGTCTTCAACTTGAAGTTAGTGATGCTAACCATTAGCTTGAGACAGAAGATATAAATCTACTTGAAGTTATCAATTATGATCTCTCAAATTATAGTTGAATATTTAAAGTAAGTACCTGGAGCAATATAGCCATAAGAGCCAGCAATGGAAGACATGCACTCTGATCCCCCATTATCTTGCATGAACTTGGCAAGCCCAAAATCAGCAACATGAGCCTCAAAGTCAGAGTTCAACAATATGTTGTTTGACTTGACATCCCTATGGATGATCAAAGGGGAACAATCATGGTGCAAATAGCAAAGTCCTTTTGCAGCTTCTATGGCTATTTTGAGCCTAGTGTCCCACTTGAGAAACTCACCCCTCTTCCCATGCAAGACTTCTCCCAAGCTTCCATTTGGCATATAATCATAAACAAGCAAATTGGTCTCTCTGTTTGAACAAAATGCTAGTAGCTTCACAATGTACCTGTGCCTGATTCTCCCCAATGTTTTTATTTCTGCAGAGAGGCCATTGTCATGGGAAGAGCCTTTGTTGATTCCTAAGAGCTTCTTCACTGCCACTTCCTCTCCCTTAGGCATGGTTCCTCTGTATACAACACCAGATCCTCCTCTTCCTATGACATTACTTTCCTTTATGCACCCTGTGATGTCCTCACTCACGTATTCCAGCTTCTGGAATGCTGTTAACTTCCATGAATTGGAGCGCTTCCTTGTCTTTCTACTCTTGATGATTGCCAATGTTGCAAAAACCAATGAGCATCCCAACAATGCCAATGCAAAGAGGAACTTGAACTTCCCAGGGACCCCAGGTTTTGCACTGCCTTTTTGTTGAGAGTCCAACACAGCTGTTGAAGAAAGGTTGCATGGCTTGGAGTCATATCCACATAGCTGAGGGTTACCAACAAAGGATGTGGAATTAAAGAGTGAGAATTGGCCCCCCTCAGGTATTGAGCCTGAGAAGTTATTGTGAGAGAAATCTGCTGAAGTTAAGCCCTTCATGGCCCTAAGTTCCTTGGGAAGGCTTTGGTTTAGGTGGTTCCATGAGACATTGAGAAAATTTAATATGTGAATTTGAGCAACTTGGACAGGAATAGGGCCTGATAGTTGGTTTTCGCTCAAATCTAAATAGGTCAGTAACACACAGTTACCTATTCCAGGTGGAATAGTACCTGAAAAGCTGTTAGTACTAATATCCAGCTTGAGGATACTTTTCAACCTCCCTATATCCGGTGGGATTTCACCTGAGAATCTGTTTCCACTGAGCAGAAGGATTTGCAAGTTTGGAAAATTTGAAATTGAGGCTGGAAGAGTCCCCGAAAACCGGTTGTTTGATAGGTTCAATTGTTCTAGTTTAGAGGATGTGTTGCTTGTCGATTGTGGAAAGCCACCACTAAGATAATTGTTCTGTAGCTCCACAAGTAATAGCTCAGGCAAATAAAGAAACTCATGTGGCATTGGCCCAGTTAAATAGTTCTGGCCCAAACGGACTCTTTGGAGTGTGTAGCATTGACCAAGATCATCAGGCAAAGATCCAAACAGAAAGTTCTTCAGCAGGATCAAGATTTTCAGCCTCTTTCCAAGGCATAGAGATTTTGGCACCAAACCAGTGAGCTTATTTGTTGACAAATCAAGCTCAATCAACCTTCCATTCTGGCCAAGATTTGAAGGAATCACTCCAGTGAAGTTGTTCTGCCACAGCTTCAGAGTCTCCAATTTAGGTAGCTCAGCAATGAAGTGAGGAATTTCTCCATGCAACTTGTTTATAAACAAGTTCAAGAGAGTAAGCTCATGAAGGGCAGAGAACTCATAAGGGATGCCTCCTGTGAGCATGTTGAATGATAGATCAAGGGCTTTTAACATAGTCAAGTTTCCTAACTGGGGAGGGATTGAACCACTTAGCTGATTGGTTTGCAAGAAGAGAGTGTCTAACTTGTAGAGGTTTCCCAACTCAATAGGAATTGGACCTGACAAGCCACAGTTTGCAATGTCTAGATGAACCAAATTGGTCAGCTTACCAAACTGAGGAGGGATTCCACCATCAAACTGATTGTAGTATCCCAAGTAAAGATGAGTCAGTTTAGTGAGATTCCCAAGCTCACTTGGTATGAAGCCTCTCAAATCATTCCCTGCAAGAGACAGAAAGTTGAGCTGCCACATTTTTCCATAACTTGAAGGGATTTCTCCAGAGAAGTAGTTCCCTCCAAAGTTCAAGTGCTTGATCTTTGGGAGACCAATGACACTCTGAGGAAGTGAGCAATTGAAAGCATTGTCATAGGCATCCAGCACTTCAAGCTCCTTCAGCTGGGAGAATTTCCCACTCAAGTTCCCACTGAACATGTTGTTGGACATGTTGAGGAACCTCAGCTTTGTTAGCTTGTGAATGTCCCTTGGAAACTCCCCAGAGAAGCCATTTCCCTGGAGTGAGACACTCACAAGGCTTAAGAGTCCTGTGATGGAAGGTGAAAGTGACCCTGAGGCATTCAAATTGGATATGTCAAGTGACACCACAGACATGTTGTCATGGTCACACTGAATGCCATACCAAGTGCTGCAAAGGGAAATGTAGTTTGACATGTCCCAGCTCCTCAGAGAAGAGTTTGCAACTCCAAAATCTTGCTTCATAGAAACAAGGATTGAAGCTTGCCTCCTCAGGGAAAGAGGAAGTGAAGAAACATAAGCAGGACTAGTGAGACACACAAGGAAGAAGAACATGCAAAAGGGTACAAAACTGAAAGAAGAAAGGGTAGTCATTTGTGAGAAAAATGGTTTAGAGGAGTAGCATATGAAAGGAACCTAATACACTATGAGAGTGAAATAGCAATGACAACATTTCATAGACCTTAAAAAGTTAAACTGATTATACACTAACAGGATTGATAGGTGATTTCTTTAATGAAGAGCATAGAAAGCTAACATAACACTAACAGCATCCAATGTTCTCTTTCTTTCTCTTCTCTTAACACTTTTCCTCCTTCACATTCACGCACACTTACACACATTGCTTTGGTGTCATCTTTAGCTTTTTTAAAAAGCAAAAGCAAAAGCAAGTGTTGTTGGAATAGAAAAAAATAAAAAAATATGGATAACCATTAACCATAGACAGTTTCATCACCCAATTAATATTTAGTGTTTCACTTTGTGTCGGTTTTTGAGACCAGTTTAACCATTGTCCTTTGCTTTTTCATTTTACTAATTAATTTTCTTTATTTGATTTGTGAACTTCATGAGAGGGTCCAACATGGCAGTTGATTCAGATATGGAACTTCTTTCATGCAGCTCTAGAGACATGATTAAACCATCCATGGACATCTTTAAGTGTCAATTAGGGTCTAGAATAGAACTTTATAGCAAATTTAAGGTTTTTAGTTTCTGGCTTTTGAAAGGAAGGGGTGAATGGGGTGTGGAAGCACACTAGCACTTTTTTTTTTTGGTGGCTGCCCCCTTGTGCATAAATTGATGCCGGAAAAGCAAAAGAAGAACATGGAGAAGAAATTGAAAGGGGTTCAGTCATAACCAACCAATGTTACGTTTGTTCCAAAATGAAGTTAGTTAATGCAAAAGTTGGACAAATTATGTTTCATGTAACTAGAGAGATTTTTGTATAAATATCATACGATGGATTTAACTCGAATGCACTTTAATTTTGTACTATAGTTTTCTATTGTGCGAGTCATAATTGTCCTCTATAACTTATAGTGTATTTCTAATTGGGGGAATCAAATTAATGTTTTGATCGTGCTAATGATTAGCACCATAATTAATAATTAAACATTAATGATGAAAGTAAAGATCGATCGATAATTGTATATATATAATGGAGAGTTTTTGTGGGATTTTGCTTCTAAAATGGAGAGATGTGGAAAAAAAAAAAAAAAAAAAAAGTGAAGTGTCTTTTTTATTGACTTATAAGACAAGTTAGATTTACAAGCCATATTAATTTGAAATCAACACTACATATAATTCTACTTTCTCATTTTAGAAGACTCATATCTCACTTACGGTAAAGTATGAAGAAAAATTATCATTATATTAACGGGAGTAATGATTTTTAGACACGTCCATTTTTTTAAACATTTCATTAATAATTTTTATTTTTATTTATCTCTCTTCTTATTATATCTATCATTTATCATATTTATATTTTTCTCTATTTTTAATCTCTTTCACTAAGTATTGAGTAACCTTTGAAGTGTCTAAAATAAATTTTTGTATTAGATATACAAACTTTGAGAGAGAAAAAAAGAAGTAAAGAATGTAATCTAATTTGATATTTCTTAATGGGATATTCTTTTTATATCTTGATTCGTATATACTTATATCTTTTCAAAACATTTTTCAGGACACTTTCTTTCTTTCATTTCTTTACTCTTTTTTCTCTTTCTTATTTGCAAAAGTACATCTCATTCTTTTTTTTTCTTTAGGTTAGAGAGGTTATAGTTTATTTTTTAGAGAGGTTATAACACCTCCAAGGCTCCAACAAGAATGGCTAGAATAAGTCTCACGAAAAATGGTTGTGAACTGTGATGCCTCGTTCAGAATGCATGTGGAGTTACTGCTTGGTTTGGGGTATTTTCACTATTTATAAAATATTTAACATATATAATAATAGAAGAATTATTAATTAGCAAAATAAACACATCAATTAATATATATATATATATACCTTTTAAAAAAACCTTAGATTATTAGAAGGGTAAATAGCCATTTTCATCCCTGAATATGTAAAGCGCTGACAAATCTGTCCCTGAAAGATAAAAATTCAAATTTTTATCCCTGAAAGTAAAAAAAGTGTGACAAATCTATCCCTCCATTAACTTTCGTCCGTTACCGTTAATATCAAGGACGAATTTGTCAGCTCTCTACCCAAAATATAATTTAATCTTCATATTCTCCCTTTCTAATTATTAAAAACATAAAATTATAATAAACACTTAAAAATTAGGAAAGCAAGCATAAGTTAAAACAAACGGTATAATATTGATTAATAAGCATAGTTTGTATGTTGCTCTAAAATTTATATTGTAACAACATTAAATAATGACAAAATCAAGTTGGGTCTTTTTTTGTAAGTATTAATTTAATGATTGTGCATTTTAATTTGTTTGAGCCTCATATTTTTGATAAATATTATCTCATATTTTTGCTTTGAAATTTCTAATGTGACAATACCTTACCCAAAATATGAGGCCCAAACAAAAATGTATAGTCATCAAGTTAATTCTTACAAAAAAAATGAGACCCAACTTGATTTTGTCATTACCTAATGTTGTTATAATAGAAATTTAACAACAATAAACAAATTAAATGTTTGTTAATCAATATTATGCTTATTATTATGTTTGTTTTAATTTATACTTGTCTTTCTAATTTTTAAGTATTTATTGTAATGTTATACTCGTAATGATTAAAAAAGAAAGAATATAAAGATTAAATTATATTTTGGGTAGAAAGCTGACAAATTCGTCCCTGAATATGTAATGCGTTGACAAATTCGGTCCTGATATTAACGGTAACGGACGAAAGTTATCGGAGAGATAAATTTGTCACACTTTTTTCACTTTTAGGAACAAAATTTTGAATTTTTATCTTTCAGGGACAGATTTATCAGCGCTTTACACAATCAAGAACAAAAATGACTATTTGTCCTTATTAGAATTGTATGAATACTCTATACTTCAGTTAGCTTGTAGAAGTTTGACCCTGAAATGATTAACAATTAATGAGTCGAGACTCAACTTAACTACTTATTTTTTTACATCAAAAAGTAGTAGTGTTGATTTCCACCCCATTAAGAAATTTTATAGCACTCAAAGCAATGTGACACAAAACATGATTAAATTATTTGAACGATCAATTACATCAATCTGTAAGTACTAATTAAATTGGTTACATAGTGATTAGTGTATTTGTAGTTAATAATATATAGACGTGTACGTTATCAATTCATCTGACAATATAATGTCTTTTTTGACAATGTCGTTTATACTGTAAATTTAAGTCCTTTTTTTTGTATTGAAAATGGAAGCTTTAAGAGAACAGTAGAATGGGTCAAGACATAGAATCTTGCATATATATATATATATATATATATATATATATATATATATATATATATATATATGATAAATTGTAAGATTGAGTTTCTATTGTCTCTCAGAGATAAAGTAAATGTAAGTACTATTTCTTGAAAACTTTTCTTATCTTCAATTTATGCACCATTCTTTTCCTTTAAAAATTTATACATAAAAAATTAAATAAAAATGTCAAGAACATGATCTCTCAACATTCTTTTACACACACGTTTTATCTTATTAGTTAAAATTTATTAAAAATGATAAAATTTTGAATCTCAAATCATATTTAATGATTATTTCTCTCTTAATTTTATAGATTTCAATATCTTTAACCAATTAAAAAATATATACTTGAAGGAGTGTGTTAGTGTGTTCCTAACATTCTTCAAAATAAAATAATTTTTTTGTGTAATCTCATTATCATCATGCAACCAATTATTTTTTTTTATAATATGTATCTTAAGAACTTTTACATTAGAATAGATTATTTTTCACTTTAATTATACAAAATTTCCTTTTAAAACTTCAAACACAGTCCATTGCCAGGATTATTTCATCATAAAATATCTAAATAATAAAATAATTTTATTAATTCTATTGTAACATAATACATTCTTCTCATCACTATATTTCCAAACATAATCAAAATAAGTTAGTCAAGAATTTTTTAAAACTCTATTTAACTAAAAAGACTAAATTTTAAGTCATTTAGACCTAATATAGGTGTGTAATATATATAATATATATCACAACAACAACAATAATAATAATAATAATATAATATTGTTATTAATTACTATATTATATTATAATTTTATTATGTCGTCTTGAAATCATATGTTTATTTAAAAAAAAAATTAGGCATATTAGCCTATATAAAGAATTTACACTTTCTTTGGATAAGATTGAAATTGTGAGAAAAAAGAAGAAATAAATAGAAAAGAATTGAAATGAGGATATTTATTTTCAATTGTTTGATTTTATAGTAAAGTGAAACAAAATAAATAAGAGATTATAAAAAAAATCTTTTTAGTTTTATTTTCACTCAGTTTTTTAAATATATATATATATATATATATGACGTAAAAGATGCATATTAATTTATATACATTTTCATTTATTTTGACAACATTCTGTTATTGTATACCATGTTTTAAGAAGAAGAAAAAAAAAATCTAAACGCCTAAAAAACTAAGCAGGGTAGTAAGCAACAACGACTAGTTGTGTTTCACTTACAGAAAAATAGTGTTGCACTAAATCTCTTCTGTTTCGCGACACAACAGAGAGGAAAGTGGAGCCTATATGAATTTTTGGTCTGCCTCTCTACTATTTCCCTCTATCCAAATCAGTGAAATTTAACCTTTCATCCTTAAATCACTCTATCCAATTTCTGTCTCCTAATTCAATCTATATACAATTACGTTGATAAAGTTGTCAACATATTTACTTTTAAAAGTAAGCTTAAGCCTAAATATGCCTTCAAATAGGGTTCTAACGTTAGACCTGATCTTGAAAAATGTCTATATCAAATCATACCTTAAGTTTATGAAATGAATTAAAAGTTCATTCGACTTAGGATAAGACTTGAGGTAAACGTACGGACCTATTTTTATCCTTGAACACCCGTAAACCACCTTTACCATTTACCAAATTAACATATTATAAAGTTTCCATGATTTTAACCATTATATGTCTATATATCATTGTCAGATCATTAAGAAAAGATTATAGCAAAAAAAAAAAAAAAGCATCATTAAGAAAAGATGGAAGATAGTGATTGCTAAAGCAACGCTATTTTTTATCTTTTTGAAAGAAGAAAAAAAGAAAATTCACTTCCCAATTATAACTCAAGTCACAATCCAATTACCCAAACCAGTTAGAGAAGAGAAAGAAAACAATATCACAAAGTCAACAATGACTGAAAACCGTGTGTTGAATATTTTGGCCATGCCAAAATAGAGTATATATATTATAAGCATAGATAATTCTAATTTTATAAGTAAATTTTATAGAATTGAATTGGGCTTAAATTCAAATGTATCAGAGCATATTAATTATCTTTGACAATATATTTCAACTAGATTCTAACTTTTTTTATTAACTGAAAATTTTATTTGACTATTAGCTAAACAAGTTTTTTAGTAATTTTTTATTGAAATAATATTTTAGAAAACGCTAGCTTCTAACTTCTAACTTTTAACATCTAGTTTTTTATATTTTCTTCCATTTTTATTCTCAATATATTTATCCAATATCTTAGTTACCCTATTTAAATAAATCATGATTTTATTATTTTTTTTGTTATTCTATATTTTTCAATTTCAGTTTTACCGATCATTTATAATTTAATAAGTTAGATTTTTAGCTATCAGCTAATTTTTCAGCTTTCAGCTAGTTTTGCCAATCATAACCTTAAACATATCATGTCACCCGCTATCAAGCCACTATTGGACCACTCACAAATGTTAAGTCTTGCAAACCTCATGCTCGAAATGTTCAGTTTTCAACAAGATGTAGGTTTATCGAAAATCTCATTCAAAAATCTCACAAATGTTAAGTCGATTTGTAAAGAGACCAAATTGACATTCTAAGATGGTGGATTCCTTATTTGTTCATTTTCAATTGATTTTCGATTGTTGAAAACAAAACAAAAAAAAAAGGATTTTTTTTTTAATGATCACAAGGATAATTTTCAATTATAAAGTTTAATGACTATATATCATCAACTAATAAATAATAATTGTCCATATGACTTTTAAAATAATTATTATAAATTTTAATAAATTTACCATTGTGGGTGTGCTATTCACATTTCGCTAAAAAACCCCACTATAATTTAGATGCTATTAAAAGTAAGAAAAATCATTTGATCTTATAGGTGAATGAACTTTACATTTTAGTTCTTGTATAAGAACTTTAAGATCCTTTTGATCACTGTTGTTAAAAATGATAAAGACTAAAAAGTAAAATTTATGCAACTATAAGAAGAAAAACAGAATCCAAAAGTATTTTTACATGAACTAAAAAAAGATGATTTTTAAGTGTAATGTCTAAAAGATAAAATTTGAACAAACTTTTGATTTCCAACAAACAAAACTTAATCAATCTCCACATGAGCTACATTAGACAGTAGGTTATAAAATATGATTTCTAATTTAATTTGTAATCAGTAATTATTATAATTTTCTAGTAAATAATTATCAATATTTTACTTTATTTATTTATTAACATAATTATTTGATCTCGTTAGGTGACAGTCAGTTAAAAAGTGTCTTTACGTACATGAAGAAAAAAACTTATGTTTTAATCAGTACAAGCTTGTATAAACTAAAACTTAAGTCTTTTAAAAACTAAGTATATGTTTGAATTAAAGTATGTAACTTAAGTTTAGAGCAATAAACTTTATTTTACAAATTAAGTTTGCAAAAGTAACTTCCTTTTCCTTTAATTTCAAACTAAGTTTCAACATAAAATTATAACAAAACTCAACCGATCGTAGCTAATTAAAAATCAAATTAATAAGAGATTTTTTAATTTTACTTTTTTAACATACACTGAGATCTTGAGGGTCTTTCAACTGGAATCAAGCATGCCTTAAAACTTAAGAAACATAGTAAAAATAAGGACCAATGTGTATACTAAATAAAGACATATAAAGACTAAAACCTGGAGTTTTTCATATTAATTTCTAAATATGAGTATCACATATAGACATCAAATAATAATTTTAATATTTTAACCTTATTTTCAAGTTCTTCCCATATCTTGATCCGAAGACTTGGGAGAAGTAGCCAACCCAGAATAAGACAGGAAGACTTGGTAAGAAATAGAAGAGACAGTCTATGCTGTTGAATAATGACGATATAAGTATATGAAATCAACCTAGGTAATTAATCCTATAAACTCCACCAATTTAATTTCTTTTTAGGTAGATACCTGTGGCCCCTTGGACCTAGGCATGGCGATGAGGCGGGGCGGAGGCGGGTACTGCATTCCCCGTCCTAGCCCCCGTCCCCCAAACTCGCTCCCTGCCTCCGTCCCTGATCCCCGTCGGATTTTAAAACCCATCCCTTTCCTCGTCTCCGCTGGGGATCGGGTTTTTCCCGTCCCGTCCCCATTATTTGATTAAAATTTTAAAAATAAAAAAAATAATATAACTTTTTTTATTGAAAATCGGACAAAAAAGTTAATTATGTAATAAAAAAATAATAATAACAAACCCACATTTAAAATATGAGATCATAATTTTAAAATTATAAAACAAAATCAATCAATTCAATTAAAAAAATTAGAAAATAATATTTTTTAAATTCTTTAATATTATTTATCACGGGGCGGGGGCGAGGGCGGGGCGGGTATCAGTAACCCCATACCTGCCCCCACTTTTGACTACCGGAGAAAATCCAAACCCGAACTTAAAAAATTTAATTTTTTCCTGTTAAAATCGGGATGAATTCAGCTGGGTACCCACGAGTTTGGGTCCCGCTGTCATGCCTACTTGGACCCTCTCTTTCCTTCTTGTTATTTACTTACCAGCATGCACATGAATAAAGTACATTGTGTCCTCTACAATAATGAACACACTCCCTGCATCTTTTAATTACTTCAGTTTTCACCAAGTAATAACGTGAAACTTATAAAGCAAAGTCCATTGATTCTTTTCAACGACAATGTTGGGATCCATCATGTTGCTCTCTTTCATTTCTCTCTCCTAAGATTGATTGGTTTGAATATTAATTTCTTTCTATAAATCTTTTAATTTTTTTATAGTTTTTATGCCAATCAATGTAAAGGATTTATACTATATTCACATATCATTAAAGATAATTTAACTTTGAAAATATTGTAGTAATGATAATTAATAATACATAATTAGATAATTAGACAATAATATACAAATTTACAATGATAATTGGTTACAATTACTTTTTTCTTTCATTTTACCTTGACTGTATTTTCATCATTATTACCTGCTAAAATTGGTCAATGGCACTATGGCTGTAAGCTCAGCTTGGCATGATATATGCTTCGAGACAAAGCATAATAGTTGGGGAATTGATTGCTGTACATGTCGGTCCCATTCTGTGGATTCTTTGTTTTGTTTTGGGTGGTGGGTTCTAGGGCCCATTTCTGGCATCATGTCACTGAAACAAGTACTTTTGGTACACTGTCCGTCTTTGTTATAAAAAAATAAAAAATAAAAAAAGACTTTGTCTTTCAGTTGAAGATACATGATTATGATTTGGATATATTATATATAAAAATTTCAAATTAGTGACAAAAGGCAAAAATAAATAGTGTATGTATGGATAATATAAATTATAATATTATCTAATCATAAATTATTGTGTATGATATTTTTATTAATTTTTATAATAATTATTTTAAAAGTCATACTATTCATAATTTTATATTAGTTAACATATAAAATATTTTATACTGAATATTTTATACTGATAGTATCTAAAAATTGAACTCAAATAAATAAATAAAGTATGCAATAAAGCAATACATTGCATGGATCAAATTTAGATACCGGTCTACATATAACAGAGCTTTCTTTTACCCACCTTATGTTTAACTCCCACTTTGGGAGGGGGAGAACTGGAGAAGTCATGGTGGTAGCACAGAGAATAAAATTATTGTAGTGTTTGAAAATGAAATGCAGAGAAATCATATATGTCCTAACCTACCTTCCTAGTTTGTAGGCCTTTGTTGTATACATACATGGAAATGGTATCACCTTAATTAGACAACTTTCCATCAAAATTAATTAGGACGCACAACTTGGTGAATTGATTATTATTTTGTTATAAATTGTAGTTTACATATGAGAAAACTCTCGAGCCACACTATATGAATAAATAGAAAAACTTTTAAGTGGGTTAATATATTTTCTTAATTAGTTCAAAATCGAATTAGGGAATCAAAGCTAATGATATAAATTTATTCATAACATTTTAATCATATTTGACTAGCATGCGCATGCCGTTTCAATCTCTTTTTGTTGATACCTGTTTTAATGCATTTTTTCCACAAAAATATGGCCCATACATTACATAATAATATACACCAAGTGGCAAGAGAGAGGAGCAACTTTTTGTTGGTCTGTTTCTAGGGTTTCATGCTCTTCAAGTCTGCGGCCATGGTTTTCTTTCCTCTTATATATTTTTTTGCAAAGAAAAAAGAAGAAAAAACTGCATCATTTGTTTCTGACAATCCTTTGAATTTTATTTTATTTTTTTAGAGAAATTTAAGTCATTTATTTCAAATTTTAGCTAATTTTATCTTTAAATGAATGAATTTTAGAATATGAAAATGAAAGATAATAACCATCTTATAAATTTAATTAGAACTTTCATTTATTTTCTTTTAATTTTTAGGTTAAATAAAAGGAGGATTAAAGTTCTAATGAATTATGAAAGAAAACCGTAAGAGCAGCCCATAAGATGCTTTTGAGATAAGAAGATTTGTTCTTAGTGGAAAAGAGTAATGTAAAGGGAGGAGAATTTCAAATAAGAGAGAGATGTATAAACCAACGAGATTTGAAAAGATTTCTTGTAAGTGATAGTGTAAGCATGTTTTTTTATTTATAATTCTTGATTGAGGGAGTAAGGTTTTGTAGGGTGACACATTATTTGAGGAGGCTTTTCAAGTTTTTCCTTAAAACTTGTTATCTTATTTTGAGATAGCGAATATTTATTAAAATGGTCACGTGGACATAGGCAAGAGGCATGAGTCAAGTTAAATTTTGTGTCTTTTGCTATTTTTATGAGGTTAATTTGTTTTTGTATGTGTTCCTATACTCTTGGCAATGTATCTTATTGGTGATAGCTAACTGTGATGTAAGTACAATAAGTATTACCATTGAATGTTTAAATTATAGTGAAGTGATTAAATATGTATTTAATGTCATTTTAAGCTTAACAACTAATTTAGTATTCCCTCCATTTCTAAACAATACTCATTTCGTTTCTTTTTAATTGTCAAATTTTAAAAAAATGTTTTTATTTATACTCTTTTATCAATTATACTCTTAGTTGTTTCATAATCTTTAATTAATTTACACATGTATTTATTGTGAAGTGAAAAAAAAAAAATAGAAAATCTCACAACTAATTTATAAGAAATCAAGAGAATTATTGCATTTCTTGATTTCTATGTAACAAGCTTAAAAGACATA
>PYAF01005901.1:979592-993583 GCA_007407185.1 Glycine tomentella
TAAATTAATAATAAAACTAGGTGCTTACTTCATTCTAAAATAATAGTCTTTTTAGCTTTTTTATTTTTGTCTCAAAATGATATTCTCTTTGTCCTAAAATAAGTGTCTTTCCAAAAACTAACCTTAATATATTGAAAAACTAAAGTGACACTTATTAAGAATATTAGTGAAAAAAATAGCTGATATTATATTGAAAAGTCAAATGTGATACTTATTTTGAGATAATTTTATTTTCAATTTTGACATTTATTTTGGGACAAAGGGTCTAATCCTTTTAGTTTTTTTTTTTTTTAAATCATGTGTGATGCTGATGCAAATAAATAATGTTTATACAGACTAAAATTAACTATGGCATGTATAATGTTGGTGTTTTTAAATTGTGTTTGATGTAGAAACAAGTCATATTTTAATGTGATCTGACAGTGTCAATGAACTCTCAAATGGTATTCATCATTGTGTTGATCACATTGCTACAGGTATGTCTGTATATCCACAAAGTGTTTGTTTAGCCATAATGTTTCTAATGTTAAAGTAATTCCGTGCACTGTTGTTGGGATGTTACAGCTGGAAGATTAAGACTGAGGAGCATACTACAAAGTAAGCTGTTAACAAAACAGAAATAGAACACTACTCAGAACACACAGATGAGCCATCAACATGAAGGTTTTACATCTCTACATTGATATCCAGAGCATTCTATTATCAGTTATGTCGTGTTTGTAATGTTTTATTTTGTAGGATATGTTGATTTAGGAGATGCTACTGAGACATGTCCATATTGCCAAGCTGCCATGTGGTATGAAGAAAGTTTGAGGAAAAATAAAAAAGGTATTAATGGCAAATATAGTCTTTGTTGTAGTCTTTGAAAAATACAACTACCTTTTTTGAAGGATCCACCAAAACTGCTACAATGATTACTATGTGATCAACAATCACGTGAGAGCGGGAATTACCAGAATTCATGGACAATCATGTCATTTAATTGGAAGTCTATTACCAATGCTTGGGAAACCTCCAAAATTTGCTCAGCTGTATATCTATGACATAGAGAATGAGGTTCAAAACAGACTTGGTGGAAGAAGGTGAAATTTTGTCATGCAATTTTTGTTATATTTTAGATCTTATAATTATCATTGTGTTGTGTTGTTGACTATGTACAAAACTATTTGTTATTGGTTATGTTGCCCTTGTATTACACCACAAATTTATAACATTTAGTTCATCAGACATGATAAAAACAAGCACCACTAACAATTTCCTGTAATTTTCAGGTGGGAAAAGCACCTTGACTCACATCTTGTATCACAATTGAAAGAAATGCTTGATGAATACAATGTTTTTCGTAAGTCTTTTAGGATGGCCAAAGACAAATATCATAAGTGTCAGACACAAAATTTTAAATTATAATTAATTTCAGATAGGAAAAAGGATGGGAGGATTTACAATCTACCCACAGTTTCTGAAGTTGCTGCAATTATTGTTGGGAATGCAGCTCAACCTATGAATAAAGATATCGTCCTTGAAAAACAGAGTGGACAATTGCAAAGAATTAGTGAGCTTCATCCAAGTTATCTAGGACTATATTATCCTCTTCTATTTCCTTATGGTGAAGACGGATACCGTAATAATGTCAAGCATCGAGATATAGAAAACTCAGCTGAAAGAAAGAGAAACAAACTTACTATCAAAGTAGAAGGTCAAACTTTATTGAGATCTAGAAGACTTTTTCAACAATTTATTATTGATGGTTACACAATGATGGAATCAGAACGATTGATGTTTATAAGAACACATCAAAAGCAGCTACATTGTGATAAATACAACACTTTGATTGCCTCACATGAAGGAGTTGATAATCAGTGTGGTAATAGTGGAAAGCGTATTGTCCTTCCTTCATCGTTTGTTGGAAGCCACAGGTATATGGATCAATTATACTTTGATGGAAGGACCATTTGCAACACGGTTGGATTCCCAGATTTATTCTTGATGTTCACTTGTAATCCTTATTGGCCAGAAATTCAAAGGTCTGTGATAGCGCTTAATTTGACTGCACCAGATTGGCCGATGTTGTCACAAGAATTTTTAAACTCAAGCTAGAACAATTCATTTCAGACTTGAAAGATAAATAATTTTTGGGCAATGTGGTTGCATGTAAGACCTGCACTACAAGTCACTTATTATCAACTTCAATTTTTTTTATTGTTGTTTTGTCTGATAATATAATTGTTGTAGATATATACACAATTGAATTTTAAAAGCGGGGCTTGCCTCATGCTCATATCTTGCTTTTTTTACATCCTTCCAGCAAGTATCTATCTCCTAAAGATATTGATAGTGTTATATCAACTGAAATACCAAATCCAATTCAGGAGCCATAACTCTATGAGTTGCATGGTCCCTGTGGCTTTGCTAACAAAAGGTCCCCATGCATGAAAGATGGAAGATGTTCTAGATTCTTCCCAAAAAAATGGCAAGCTGAGACTATTGTTGAACAAGATGGCTATCCTGTTTACAAAAGACGTGATGATGGGAGATACATTGAAAAATATGAAATCATGTTGGACAATAGGTATGTAGTCTCATACAATGCAAAGCTGCTGAAATATCAAGCTCATATCAATGTAGAATGGTGCAACCAATCAACATCTATCAAATATTTATTCAAGTACATTCATAAAGGATATAATCACATAACCGCTGCTCTTGTGCCTATGCAAGACAATGCTGGAACAACAAATCAGTGTGTTGATGAGCTTAAACACTATGTAGATGGTAGATATATTTCTCCATGTGAAGCTTGCTGGAGAATATTTTCATTCCATATACACATGAAAGCACCTGCTGTTGAACGATTGTACTTTCATCTACCTGGTGAAAATTCAGTCATATTCGAGGATGATGATGACATTGACGCTTTGATATCAAAGCCAACAGTTAAAGAGTCCATGTTTACATCCTGGCTACAAGCTAATACCATTTCTGCTGAAGCTAGAGATCTTACTTATGTACAGTTTGTTAAAAAATTTACATATGTACCTAAGGACAGACATTGGGAGCTAGGAAAACAAGGTAACACCATTAGAAGACTTAAATGGGTTCCTCCAGGTACTGGAGAATTATATTATCTTAGAATGATGTTGACAGTGGTTAAAGGGCCAACCAGTTATGAACAAATCCGTATAGTGCAAGGTCAACTCTATCCTTCATTTAGAGAAGGTTGTTTTGCAATGGGGATTTTGCATGATGATAAGGAGTACATTGAGGCTTTGGCAGAAGCATACCAATGGGGTTCTGGTATATTTTTAAGAAAATTGTTTGTTACAATGCTTATATTCAATATCATGGACAGACCAGAGCATGTCTAGCGTCAAACATGTGACTATCTTATTGATAACATTCTACATGAGTAAAGGAAGCTTAGAAACATGCCAAGTACAACAAATATATATTTTTTATATAATCTACGCCTTGTGTTCACATATCTAAAATTAGATCTCATTCAGTTATTCACAGAATTACAATTGCCAATTGAAGAATTACAAAATTTAGCATTGCTACATATTGAAGCAATTCTGTAGTCCAACAAAAAATCCTTAAAGGATTATCCAACCATGCCTTTTCCAATTGATGCAGTGCAACCCCACTTTGAAAATAGATACATTTATGCCGAGCAAAATTATGATAAGATTCAATTGCAATCTGAATTTGAGTCATGCTTTGCCACTTTGACAGTTAGATAATCAAATAAATTACAAATACAATACAAACAATTAAACTGTACACTCTATGTAACTGGCTATTTATTTTATTTCAAACCTAGATGAGTAAACAAATGTATTTAATTCCATCATCAATGTTGTCAGCAAACAGCATGGTGGAGTTTTCTTCTTATATGGCTATGGAGGTACTGGCAAGACTTTTATGTGGAAGACATTGGCCTATGCATTACGTTCCAAAGGTGAAATTGTTTTAACAGTGGTATTGCGTCATTATTATTACCCAATGACAAAATTGCACATTCAAAGTTTGCAATCCTTGTGCCTACTTTAGAAAATTCAACTTGTAATATCAACCAAGGTAGTGCTGGCCTGTTACAGTCAACAAGGTTAATCATATGGGATGAGACTCCTATGACACACAGGTTCTGTTTTGAAGCATTAGACAAATCTTTAAAGGACATCATGCATATGTCTCAAGAAGATGGTTTGCCTTTTGGCGGAAAATTAGTTGTTTTTGGAGGTGACTTTCACCAAATTTTACCCGTCATACCTAAAGGCGGCATATTAGACATTGTTAATACTACTTTAAATGCATCATATCTCTGGGATTATTGCAGCGTTTTAAAATTGACAAGGAATATGCGGTTGCAACATAACTCAAAAATGTCTAATGCACAAAAAATTCAGAAGTTTTCTGAGTGGCTTATACAGGTTGGTGATGGAAAGATAGGCCAAGGTAATGATGGGTTTTCTGATATAGAAATCCCATCAGAATTTCTAATTACAGATTTCAACAATCTTATAGAATCCATTGTTACCAATACATATCCAGATCTGAACCACCATTATAATGATGAACACTTCCTCAGTACCAGGGCTATACTAGCTTCAACCATTGAGGTTGTTGACAAAATAAATGACCATGTATTAAACATGATTCCAGGTGAGGAAAAAGAATATTTAAGCTATGATTCAATTGACATGACAGATGTGGAAGAAAGCCAAGCTTACCAATCTATTACACCCGAGTTTCTACATTCTTTAAAAATATTTGGATTACCTAATCCTCAAATAGAGTTGAAAATAGTGACACCTATTATGTTGATCCGTAATTTGGATCAGGCAGAAGGGTTTTGCAATGGCACAAGGTTAATTGTCACCAGAATGGCTAATCATGTTATTGAAGCACGAATTGTTTTTGGTAAAAATATTGGATCATTGGTTTACATTCCACAGATGTCATTATCACCATTACAATCTCCTTGGCCTTTCAAGATGGTAAGAAGACAATTACCAATAATAGTCTCATATGCTATGACAATCAATAAATCTCAAGGCCAATCTCTTGAATGTGTTGGAGTATATCTTCCTGATCCAGTTTTCAGCCATGGTCAACTTTATGTAGCATTCTCAAGAGTCAAGAGCCCAAATGGATTGAAAGTTCATTCATGATAAAGAGAGAAAATCACAAACAAAAATAACCAATGTGGTTTTCAAAGAAGTTTTCCAAAATCTATAGTATGTGTTAATCTTTATACTTGATTATAGAATTGTTATTTAAAATTTATCTATTGACAGCAGGATTTAGTTTGCAATGTATTTTGGATCAACTAAATTGTAATGTTGCTGCGGGTGCAACTTTCTACTGTCATACCCAATAGGATGATCACAACAATTAATGTAATGTTGCAGCAGGATTAGGGTCCAATTGTCATATCCAACGGCATGATCACAGAAATTACCATGATCAGCTTGTATTAAACAGATTTGCAGTTTTTTTTCTTACTTATATTAACTGTTTAATTTTGGTTCTTAGGTAGAATTCAACATCATATGTTAAAGTCTGTATGCTTTACAAGATTAGGCTTCAACTGTCATATTCAACAACATGATCACTGCAAATCTCATTACTATAGTTTTTTATACAGCTTTTATTGTGTATTGACATAGTGTTGTATCAACCAAGCATTTGTTTTCTATGCAACAAGGAAAATCAAAACTAATTATCAATGCTGACCTGTGACAGCATCAGAATACTTGGATATTATAAAGTGATAATAAAGTCTTCCAAAACAAACTTCATTATGTTGTTGTTGCCATAGTGTCTGGTGCTGCCATGTTAAATTTAACATTTGATCGCAATAATTGTAGGCTTGCGAATTACAAATTAGTTTCTTGAATACCACTATGAATTGCTGATCATTAACCGTTTGCAACTAAAGTATATAAGCAATATATAATCCACTCTCTTGATTAGTTCCTTTCATAAATGCTCAATATATACAATTCAAACGTTTTTATTGAAACTATTTTGGGCCCTATTTGTAACCAATTAAAATAAATAAGCAATAAGTCAAAGTACATGTATATGTTTGTTACTATTTTGTTGTTATTTTGCTGCTTTATTATTAGGCTATATGTCAAGTACTTACAAATTTTAAATACATTATAATGTTTGAATTCAAATTAGATTACCACCCAAATTGTTGCTTAATCGTAGCTTTTAAATACAAAGTAACATATAATGTGTATAAAAAAAAATTGATCAAAATATAGAGTCCAATTGTAATTTAGTCTCCACATACGTGTAAGTAATTGGGCCCTTAACCTAATTAGATTGGTTCAATTGATAGGCAAACCCATGCCTTATAATGACGAGGTCATAATGTTGGTGACTCTCGTACAATGAATTTGGCTACATTAATCTAATTTAATAGCAAGCGGTCAGTCTATTATGACCAGTCTTTTCAAATACCTCCGCTTCACTTCAAAAGCTTCAACTTTGTGATAACCAAGCATCATTGTATTTCACAACCAGATCCAAACACTGAACAGAAACGCGAAGGATATCTAAAAGACTGAAGGTTAGCAAACACAACGACAACTGCAATACTGAAACGCGATTGTCCACTGTTCTGGGTAAGGATATCTACAATATTGAACTGCCTTTACATTAATGCTACACAATAAAGACATTTTTTGCCTTAACATGTACTGAGTCATCAATTCGTATTTACATGCATAACTATCAATATTGAAACAAAATTCGTAGTCACTAGTTAAGTTGGTAGTTACCTTCACGATACATAACACTTGCTCTCAAGAATGTCACTTAAGGCTCTCAAAATTTGTCCTCTCAGTTTTTCATAGCATTAACCCGATTCCTTCACATCAGTCTTCAAATTTCCTTCCTAGATCCAATTTTGTCATTATGTCCTAACAGTTCTGGTCAGTGTGCACTTTGGCAAGTTCAAACTCTCCATCTTTGATCACATCCCGGATCCAATGATATCTTTCATCCTAGATCTTATCATCAACTCGGATCTCAGTATCTCGGTCCTCATCAGCTTGTTGTTGGTCATTATTTTCTTCATTGGTTTCTCCCCTTACTTCAGCTCGGACAGGAGGGATGGATTCTTCGCTTCGGACATAAACCCAGACTTCGGCCTTCGAGATGTCATGGATGGTCTCTTCTTCATGAAATATCTCATCCCGTCTTCTCACTATCTCCTTATTGATTGGATCCCAAATTCCGAACCCGAACTCGATTTTTAGCACTTATTGATTTACTTGTGTAGTGCATAATTCTTACACCCATGATGTTATTTTTCCAACAAATTTGTGCCTGTTAATCTGTTCCTAATTTAATTGAAATTGATGTTCAATGACATACATCTGCCATATACATGTAATGTCCGTGCACCATGCTTTTTCCAACATATTGACCAAGCAAAAAATGATGGATCAATATCCATATTGACCACATGTGTGTGCCTAAAAATATTTACCGAGCCACTGCAAAAGCTTTGATTTCTATTGAAATACACACCACATTAAAATGTTATGTATTTTACTGCACACTCAAACAACTTATGATATTCAATGATGCTGATTATTGATCAGATTTGTTATGTTCTATGTGTAACTTAGCAAAAATGAATCAACATGAAGCTCATCTAAAGGAAATAACTGCAACAATGATGCAGATTAATAGGACACCTTATGAAAGTATCAACACTGTGCATGTTACAAACCAGGTAAACTGTTATCAATCTGCTATGCATTACACATAACCTTATTTAAACAACTAATTTCTTTTTGCTTTTTATGATACCTGTAGCCTTATGCAAAGATTCCCAGAAGCTTTGCAATCAGATGGAATGACCATTTGGATGAAACATGACATCTGATTGATGCTCATGGGAATCATCATATGGTCAAGTACAACAAATCTCTAGAAAACCCTCGAATTGGCTCAGGCTGGATGGCAATTAGAGAGTAGTACCATCTTGAAGGAAATTGTCAATTAACATTGATACATTACGGACAATCTTTCTTCTACGTGAATGTCTATAAAACCAGTTCTGAGGTGCATGCATTTCCTAAATGGCACTCCCTATACAGGCATAACCCTGAATCAGTTGTCTTCCGTGTTCTACTAACCTAAAACAAGTTGTCTGCCAGTGCCCTGGTATGATACAAATTACTACACATTAAAGGATTTTACTCATTTATAAATACTATCAATGTATACATTTCTAACAACACTTATTCTTTATTTTAGGATGTTCCAAGCACAATGTATTACTTTCTGCAGGATACAGGATTCACACATCTTAATTTTGAAAGAACCACACAGTGCAAGGTTGTTCATAACCATTGGAGAAAAAAAAAAGGCTAAAATTGGATATGGCTGGAAACAGTTTGCAAAGGATAATAATCATGGAGTTCTCCGACCCAACAAACAACATAGTCATCTGGTTTTTGCGTTGATAGCAAACATAACAAGCCTTTTTTCCCACCACTAACCATGGATGTTGGTTTGTCAGTTAAACACATCTTATGTATTAACTCTACAATAACTAACCTCTATATTTAAACATTACAATGTTTACTTATGTTTACTTTGCTTGCACAAAATACTACTTATATCCTAAACATGCACCTTAATCAATTTGGCTTGTGGTTAACCTGTTAATAATCAAAAGCTTATATTGTAAACATCCATCCAAATGCGAAACTTAAATATCATAAATGATTTAAAGAAATGTAACACAACGGAGCGAAGCGAAACGGAGCCACATGTGCATATGCGCACGGATATAAAAAAATATAGATTTGTTCAATAATAGTTGTAGAAGTTCTAGTTGTTAAACTTAGTGTTAGTGGAATTACAACGATCATATATAAAAGAGGTTCTCTTTATTTACATTTTATTCATGCATTTTCCATTGAGATATGTAAATATATTATATTTTCCTATACTTTTTAAATTTATCATTAAAAATAATTTTAAGACTAAAATAATTTCCTAAAGTATACTTTAACAATATTAAATTAGACAAATTAAACTTTATATTTTGACTTAACAAAAGAAAATGTAATGCTTTCATCTATCATACACAAAGAGTATAATTTATTAAAAAGAATACCGTTAATTATTTAGAAATTATGGTAAATATACTTTTTAAGTAATTATTAAAAAATAAACAAACTGTTACACAATGAATAATAAAGTACATTTAATTTAATCCTACGGTAAGATAATTATCAAAATTGTTATCTCTATTTTTTTACATCTAATAAAATATACTTTTTAAGTTAATTATTTATAAATTATGGTAAATATACTTTTTATGATAATGTAATAACTAATTTATCCTACGGTAAAGTACATTTTTATCGGATTATAAAATTTATAAAGTATATTTACAAAGTGAATAGACTCGTCCACACAGGATTCAACCCCTAAAACCCTGAAAGCTAAAACCCTTCTCCGAAGCATTCGAGGGTTTATCACACTCATTCTCAAACTCTTCGTCGATCAGACGAAAACTGAAAACCCCAAACTTCTTCATCAATCTCCACAACATGACGAGTATGATTCTCAGAAGATCCTCTTCCGTAATCTCGCGCGGCCTCTTCGCCGCTCTCGCCTCCGTCGAGCCGCTTCCTCGCAGGTTCCCCGCCGACAGGCACGGTGTCTCCGGCGACGGAGCCCGGACCTTTCACGCGAAGCCCGGACCGTTGAATTTCCGCGCTTCGCCTGTTCCTCGCGCGGCGCAGGTCGCCATCGAGCGCGATTACTCCAACTACGAGGAAGTTAGCCGCGCGAACAGCGACGAAGGACTCGAGATCGCGAAGCTTGGGATCGCTGCGGAGATCGTGGATGCTCTGGCCAGGAAAGGGATCGCGAAGCTCTTTCCCATTCAGGTAACGTCTATTGATATTCGCTGTGTTCTTCTGTTTTCGTTGGAAATTTGTGACTTTCTTTTTTGTTATTAGGTTTTCTGCTTTGTTAATTGTTGTGGCGAGGTTCATGTGTAGTTTTCTTTTTCTTTTTTCTTTTTGGTGAATTTCGTGTTTAGTTTGGTAAAGGGAAATGATAAGTAACTTGAAACCGGCTGTCGGAAAATTTTACGGAACCAGTTTACTAGTAGAAAGTTTTTTCGTATATTGCAAGGACATTTTTAAATTTGAATATATTATTTTTAAAAAAATAATTGTTTAACAAAATATCATTTTTATTACATATTAGTAATGAAATAATCAAATTAAGTTTCTTGAAAAGAAATGAAGCATAACAGAAGGTGTTTTCATTTTTAATAATGAATATTTTATTAGATGTAACGAAAAATAGAGATAAGACTTTTGATATTAAGGAGGAAATTATTTAAATGAAGAGATATAATTTCTGTATGTATTATTTTGATATGTAGTGTGAAAATTTAAATTTAGAAAAGAAACAAATATCTTTAATTTGATATGGTATTTCAAAGAAAATAACTATTGAACATGCTCTTGTTTAAGAATGAACACTCAAATTTATATTAATTATTATTATTATTATTATTATTATTATTTATGGTGAAATGATTTTACTTACATTCAGGTAATTTGTTTTTTTTTTAAAAAAAAATTGTTTGAATTTGAAATAGTTTGGTTGAAAGAGAGGGCATATGTTTGTCTTGGTAGAAATCTTGCCATAAGTTGAAAACCAATTCTCACTATATTTTGTGCTTGGGCTATTCTTTCTTAGTAGTGGTCGTAAACAGCTGGACTGAAATGAGTTGATTTACGTCCCGTTGGTCCTGATATTTTTATTTTATTTACTCTTTGGTTGAAAAAGAAAGCAAATGTGTGTGTTTAGAAATTTCATGAAAGACACTTGTTGCTATATTTTGGGCTTAAGCTACTGCATTATTATTAGAAAGCTGTGGTGAAATTAGTTGATTTATGTTTAGATGTGTATATATATATTTATTTATTTTTTAAAATATTTTGGGCTTGTAAAAGAGTGCAAAGGTCTGTGTTCACAGAAATTTCAGGAAAACTAATTTGTACCATATAAAACTGCTGTTTAGAAAAATTATTATCTTTGATCATGAGTCTTGAGATATTCAATTATTGTTGTTGTTGTAGAGAGCTGTGCTGGAACCTGCGATGCAAGGACGTGATATGATTGGTCGAGCTAGAACAGGAACTGGGAAAACTCTTGCTTTTGGGATACCCATCTTGGACAGGATCATTCAGTTTAATGCTAAGCATGGGTACTTTATATTAGTTACACTAGCATCTTACTTGAATCTGTAGTCTTGATTTGCGTCTTTAACAAAACAATTTTTTTTGGTTGAGTATTGCAGGCAAGGAAGAGATCCTTTGGCTTTGGTTTTGGCTCCGACTAGAGAACTTGCGCGGCAGGTTGAGAAGGAATTCAATGAGGCTGCACCTAACTTGGCCACAATCTGTCTTTATGGGGGTATGCCCATCCAGCAACAAATGAGGCAGCTTAATTATGGC
Source organism: Glycine tomentella (assembly GCA_007407185.1). Taxonomy (NCBI): domain Eukaryota; kingdom Viridiplantae; phylum Streptophyta; class Magnoliopsida; order Fabales; family Fabaceae; genus Glycine; species Glycine tomentella. The sequence goes on from PYAF01005901.1 coordinate 991,112, forward strand.
GTAGATATTGCAGTAGGCACGCCTGGTCGAATTATTGATCTTCTCAACAGGGGGGCACTGAATTTAAAGGATGTCAAGTTTGTTGTTCTTGATGAAGCTGATCAGATGCTTCAAGTAGGATTTCAAGAAGCTGTGGAGAAGATCCTGGAAGGGTTGTCTCCAAATCGTCAGACTCTTATGTTCTCAGCAACAATGCCATCTTGGATAAAGAATATTACCCGCAATTACCTGAAGAACCCCTTAACCATTGATCTTGTAAGTATACTAATCTGTTTTAGGCTCCAGGAAAAGGCTATTACAGTTTTCAAATGTCATTTCTGTTGGAATTTTGCTTAGTCCAGTTTGACATGGGCCAAAGAGAGTTTTGAGGACAAATTGGAAGAAATGAAACAAAAACTTAAGATTTGGGCTACAACAGACAATACATTTTAATTAATGAAATCTGCTAAAGCTTAAGATTTGCGGTCCAAAAGTAAATAAATTTCAATTGATGAAATCTTCTTGCGTAGTACTCAGATTTTAGTGATTCCCAAAATTGAGGTAAAAGTTTAGAGTGTCAGAAAACTCCCATGATAAGGGCTACACTTTTAGTGTCCAATTGTGATGAAATACAAAGAGTAGGATATATTCTATAAGGGAGTAACTCAGGTATATCGATGAATAAGTTCACACCATCCTAAGGATATTGGGCCAGCGGTACCTCGGAGATACAGAACTAAAAGAGTATCTCCCCTTCTTAGGTTCTTAGGGATTTGTGCAGGAGCACAGGGAAATATAATAAAGTTCCTAAACATTTTTTGGAAAATCGAAACAAATCAATTCATTGGTGAACTAAGGCAGTTTACATAGTATAGGAACAACCATTCTGGCGTGGTTATTTATTCTGGATACATTTTAACACATTAAATAATTATTTTTGATTGACATAATGACATCATCTTGTCTTTTACTAGAGAGCATACTAAAGAATCTTTAAAAAAGTGACATTGAGGCATAAGATTACTTGAAAATTGCAAACACAAATTATTCATGTTATATTTCCTTCAAAACTGCTTCTGAAACTGGCATATTTGGTTGCCTCTTCACATTCTCTTGAATGCTACTGGGACAAGACAAATGCATGTACTGAACTCCAGTAGTTGGATTGTGGACTCTCCTGTGTCCACAAAATTAAAGTGACGAGAGTGAAGCTTGTAGTAAAAGTTGTAGGCTAGCTGGGGTAATTTTTCAGCAACAATTTTAATGTACATACTATAAGATGTATATATAATGTGTGTGCATATGTGGGTGGCAATGTGTGTGTTCTCAATCTTCAAAAGAAATTGTAGCTTTCTGCATTTATGTATGTATGACTATTTTACTGGACATGGTTATTAAAATTAAAAAGTGATTCATTATATGGTGACTCTTAACATCTGATTCCGATTATTCTATATGATTTTAGAATTTATGCTGCTGCATGAGATCTTCATTCAATATTAGTTTGGTGTTTAGGTAAATCTGATGGATGCTATTGATTTCTTGTCTCTTGACATCTAGCACACGGAACTGAACTGGACTTGTTATATACACATTTTTGTATGATTTTTACTTTGTAAGAATGAATAGGAAATCTTGTAAAAAAAAAAAAAAAAAAAGAATCAAGAGTAAATAAGAATGCTTGAGATTAATGTGCCGAATCCTTATATTGATTAGTATTTGGTAATAAGTTAATCGGGAACTTATTGGTGCCATAGGTTGGAGATTCTGATCAGAAGTTGGCAGATGGAATTTCGTTGTACTCTATCGCGTCTGATTCATACACTAAAGCAGGAATTCTTGCACCTCTGATAACAGTATGATTTCAGATACAATCTTTTCTCTTTATTTTTTTGCATCAGCTAAATTTGTGTTTTTTTTTTTATCATTGCTATTTATTTATAAGCGACTATTTTAGTATTTTTTTTTTTACTAAAATGATTGCAATTTAGTCTGTCTGGTCTGTAGACAGGCTTCTATTGCCTTTCTCAATGGTATATATTTTGGTAGGAACATGCTAATGGAGGAAAGTGTATTGTTTTCACTCAAACAAAACGTGATGCTGATCGATTATCATATGTCATGGCAAAAAGCCTTAGATGTGAGGCCTTGCATGGAGATATTTCACAAACTCAGAGGGAAAGAACTCTTGCTGGCTTCAGAAACAACAATTTTAATGTTTTAGTGGCAACTGATGTTGCTTCACGTGGGCTTGATATTCCTAATGTTGATCTTGTGAGTTCTGGTTTGCTACACTTTCTTTTTGAAATAGTTGTGTTATATTGTTCTGTTACTTGTTTCTTGACTAAGGTTCAAGAAAAACTCTTATTTTCTAATTGATAATTCTTGTTATTACTGTCCTTCAAATATTTGATACTGTAAACTAGGGTGCTGTGTTGTAATGTTTGGAAGGATTTTGGTGGGGGAGAAAGAGAAGGGGGGGGGGGGGGGGGG
>PYAF01005901.1:993683-1010114 GCA_007407185.1 Glycine tomentella
AAGGGGGGGGGGGGGGGGGGGGTGCTTGAATATGTTTGGGATACTATTTTGGAATTCCTTAAATTTTGAGTGTGAAGGAAAATTATGGGGTAATGTTCACTATTATCTGTTTCTATTTCATTACTTTTTTTTTTTTTCACCATTATCTGCTTTTGTGTGTATCCTGTTCACTCTAATCTTTTATGCCTTTATGTAATATATTGTCATTTCAAACCCATTGACATACACTGTTATTCAATTTGTTTGTATGTAAATTTTTAACTTGGTTTCCTCTTACAGGTAATACATTATGATCTTCCCAATTCATCAGAGATATTTGTTCATCGATCTGGACGAACTGGCCGTGCTGGGAAGAAAGGAAGTGCCATTCTTGTTTTCACACAAGACCAATTCAGGGCTGTGCAGACTATTGAGCGTGATGTTGGATGCAAATTTACAGAGGTGATCTTTGCTTCCTTTCCATTTCCATCCTTCTATCTTTCTTACTGGAAGTTGTCTACATTATTATTATTATTCTAGTCCCTTACTACGCAAAGGTGGCTATCCTATTCTCTTGCCATAAATCCAATCCAGTTCACTCCGAAGGGGGATTTGAATTGCTGCCTCTCAAAATTAGGGAACTTTGTGGTGAATATCCTTATTTTGTTATAAGTTTGTGATTGAATCAAGGAAGGCAGTCTTTAATTTGACCAAGGTTTTCCACTATCACTGGGTGCCATGTGCCGATAAAACTCAAGTTGATGAAATTCTTCATCGGATCTAGTACTCTTCTATATCTTTGTTCAGCCAGCAAACTGCTGTCCGTACATACAGAAAGTGTGGTGTTCTACTCATTAAACTTGGGTAGATTATGCAGGATGTTATCTTGATGAGTGCAAAGGGTTATAATATATGTACATGTGAATCCATGCTCAACTGTCTAGGGTCTTCTTTGCCTTTGATGCTCATAACAACAAGTAGGGCGGGATGAAGCTGCAGATTTCAGACTAAAAAACCTCGAATGATTAAAATATGATGGCATTTGGATAGGACATTTAGTTTTGGTAAGGACTAGGATATGATATTACTGCAATGCAGAATACACATTTCCTTATCACAAAATTCTATGAATTTCATGCTCAATCACATGATGCATACATATACATCTATAGTTCTAGGTTGGGTTAAGTAGTAAATTATATTGAAATATAAGTTAAATCTTGTATTAAACCTGTTAGTTATAGCCTTATAGGTTGTTCTTGGATGGTGAAGGGTATAAGGTCAACAGAAAGTATTTGTTGTAAGATGTTAAAGGTTAAAACCTACAATTCTAAACTGAGTTCGTCTGGAAATGATCCAAGAAAGGCTGAAGTTCTTTATGCACATCTTTGAAGGCTTTAGCCTGCATATTCTCAATAACTTCTAATGGAGCAGCAGGGATTCTTACGTTATGAATTCTCATTTTAACCAAATTGGATTAACACAAAATTGAGTCTCTGTCAAACTGATAATGCTTTGGTGAATTTTTTTGATCTCGATGTTTACTTGGTATTACAAATTACAATTGTACTCTGCTTGTGTTCACATGCTCTTTTACTTAAGATGTGAAAGGTCAAATCCTTGTGCTATAATTTTTTTTCTTGACACCTTGAGTTTCTTTGACTCTTCCTATTGTTTATCAGCTACCAAAGATTGATGCTCCAAGTGGATCAGCAGAGATGTTTAGTGGCATGGCTGGTGGTCGATTTGGCTCTATGAGGGGTCACCAATCTGGAGGTACAGGTTTTGGTCGCAATCCTGGATTTGGTCGTTCTGGGAGTTACAGTAACTCTGGATTTGGCCGATCTAGCTATGGAAATCCCAGTGAGATGAATAGCTATGATGGCTTTGGTTCTGGTCAAGCAGGAACTCAATTTGGTGGAAATTCTCGCCTCGGTGGAAATTCTCGGCCCAGTGGTTTTGGTAGTTCAGGTCAATCTGGTGGTTTTGAAGGATTTGGTAGTTCAGGTCAATCTGGTGGTTTTAGAAATTTTGGGTCGGGTCAATCTGGTGCATTTGGTGCCAGAAAGTCAAACCAAAGCAGCACCTTTGGTAATTCACATGGTAGTGATTTCGGTGCTTTTGGGAATAACCCAAATAATGACAGTTACAATAGATGAAAACCGATTTAACTTCATCAACTTGTTAAGTGCACCATCTTCATTTCTTGATGGTTTAATTTTGGCCTCTTGCACAGTTTAGTTTACTGTTTGTGATGGAAAAGGTTACGGCATAAGAATAATACATTCTATTCTTTGGGGCATCACACTTTTTTTTATTGGGACAAATTTTCAGCTCAAACTTAATTCTAGTGTTATTCTGTGTCATCTGCATGTTCCACTTCTGCCAATCTGCATGTTCCACTTCTGCCAATCTTCTGTGTGGCTCATTATTTTGCTTTGTTCGGTTGGTAGATTATGACTATGAAAGTACATGTGTATGTATATGCCTTGGAAATTTTGTAGCAGCAGCTTTATAGATGGGTGATCCAACTTTTTTAATACTTGTTCCTCAAAATTCATAATAGTTAGAAACAGGTAGGTGTCTGCTGTTCATACATATTATTATCATACAAGGAAATTCTCGTATTCTAATTGATGTAATATATTACGAACAATTTGTTTTTGGTTGCGCCGTGGGTCACTTCCAGGAATGAATGAAATATTCAACAGCATCTAGTTTTATGAAAGAGAACCTCGATACGATTGGTGATTGTATAATTGTATTGCATTAGGCACCAAAATTGCTGAACTGCATTGAATCATCTTGCTAAATGGATAATTGGTTGAAGTTGATGATCAACAATAACTTGATGATAATTACTTTTTTTCTTTTTCTTTTATCCACTTGCTATTGAATTGTTCCAAAAGTCGGAAGGAACTTGAATCACTCCCTATTTCGTTAATGATAAATAACAACGTAGAGGTTATAATAAACCTTGGTTTAGTTGTGAACCACAAGACTCGGCAAATTAGAAAAGGTCGATCAAGTACCTAAAAAGGAAGTTTTACCTTTCGTGTCACTCAATTCTTAACTCAAAGCACATAGTCTAGTATGACGATTTTTGAATTCAAAAAAAAAAAAAAAACTAAAAATTATGTATCCCATTGTTTAGAGATTATTCATTAAGTGAAGGTAAGGGGGAATATTGTATGCAACCTTATCTTTGCATATGTAAAGATGCTGTTTTTGGATTTGAACTTATGACCAACAAGTAACCAAGACACAACTTTATCGATGTATCAGGACTCATCCTCAATTTTTGAATTCTAATCATTTAAATTTTATTATTATCTAGGATAAATTAGATATATTTTAGCTGATTATTTGTACAGTTGACTTTAGGTATTAACCTTACAATAAATATATAAAAGTGTTATCATTTGTATATGTTCTGCTCGTGGTGAACAGAAATGTCCAACAAGAAAAGTTGGATAGTTAATGTGAGATCAGACTCTCTCTCTCTCTCGAAATGCTTATAGTGTAAAAGCACCTCAAGGAAGGAAAAGATCACTACAAAGTTACACAAAACGAATGGCGTGCAGTGTGTGCTGTGTGAATGGAAAAGAGAGAGTCAGAATGTGTGTACCTTTCTTCATGGAGGACACTCTATTTATAGGGAACTAACCTGGACTCTGATGGAATGGTGGTTGATGCCCACTATCCTTGGCCGGGTTCTTCAGTTATTCGAGCACCTGGGACATGGCGGTTATTATATTTACCATATCTTTCTGTTATGATACTAAGTTGTTGAGGAGTTGGAATGTTGACTTGGTAAAACGAATGGGCCCTTTATCAAGGGCCTGCGGAAAATACCGCAACAGTAGCCCCCCCAGCTCGGGCTATTTCATTTATTTTATTGATTAGTGTACCTGTTGTATTTGCTTCTCCTGAAGGTTGGTCGAATAACAAAAATGTTGTATTTTCCGGTACATCATTATGGATTGGATTAGTGTTTCTCGTGGGTATTCTTAATTCTCTCATTTCTTGAAGCTCTATTTATTCTAGATCAAAAACGAAATGACCCCTCCCCCAGAATTCTTTCGGATTGTCGGGCACATTAAAAAAGGAATGGATAAGTTCCTAAAAATAAAGAAAACTATAACACATTATAAGGAGGGGTCAAACTTCTTTTATTGTAAAAATCTTATATTTTATACTTATATGATGGTACATTGTAAAACTAAAAAAAAAGAAATAAAATAATAAAAAAATAAATAGAATAAAATAGAAAAAATGAAATATAAAAATTTGAAATATGAATATTTCAAATTAAATAAATATTAAATACTAAAAATCTATTTATTTATACGTCGTCTATTAATTAATATAAAAGATATAGAATAGCTATCTGTATATCTATATAGATAGATATAATTTATTACTAATTAGAACTTTCTTTTTTCTTAAAAAATAAAGTAAATAAAAATATTTGATAGAATTGTAATTTCAATTCGATTATATAGATACATAGAAAAAAAGAATATATAATAATAGAAGTAGGAATTATTGATAGAAATTAATTATTAATTAATAGTAATATAAATTATTTTATTTAAAAGAGAATATCTATTATAATAGATTATATCTATATAGATATAATCTATTATATACATTTATATTTTATATACATTTATTTTGAATTACCCCTAATAGAGTATCAGGCCGATCTTTGTACAAATAAAATAACATATCAAGTGCATTAAAGGTCAGCATCCTGACCTTCTGAGCTGTACCGGCCGAGCCGAGATTGAGGAGGACTCATTGATTGTCGACTTTCACGAAGAGGCCGAGATTCTGCCTGGGTTAGTGATCTCGTTAATGATCATTTCTAGCGATCTCGGCTTTGTAACCTGCTTCCAGACTCTTCTTGTTTGGGGAATTATTAAGTTGTCTTTTCACTGCTCTTCTTATTTAATGCGTCGCTGTCCCTCCTGATGCCTTAATCATGAGTTTTCGAATTTTTTCCTGTCTTACCCCTCATTTAATGCGGGAAAGGTCATTTCCGCCCTTGATAACCTCCCATGCCTTGGAGGTTACTTTTTTGAAACTCTTCATATGCAGGCTTTTGGCGGTTACTTGTGCTTTAATTTCCTTGGGTTCCCTTTTGCTATCATTTTCCCCTTGTACGCTCGTGTCTCCTCCCTTTGCTAAAAAGAAATTCTCTCCAACCCATCCGCTTCTGACGTTCCACCTTTGTTGAAGCTTCCACTCAGGTATTTATCATCATCAACCCTTATTGTAGTCAGTTGCATTGTTCTTTACCCGCAATCCTGTATTTGTAGTGTTTTTTACATGCTTCCCCCCATTGTTCACATTAACCCTTTCACCATAAGGTTTCTTTCCTCATATTTTCTGGTCATTTCGTGCAATCTTTCCTGGTCGTTATGTGCCATGGATCTTACTCCTGAGGAGGAAATGTACGTTCAAAAGAACATTCCTCCTAAATCTGTATTCTGGTTTTGGGGCCTCCCCCTTTCTGAAGAAGAGAAGAGGAATGAGCTATTAAAAGTTTCTTCTGGGGGTTCGGGGATGTCAAAAGGGTCCCGTTCCAAGTACTCCTCCACTCGTAGGGGTATTCACATAAGCACAGATTATAGTAGGATGAGTCTGTCAGAAATTTTGGTTGATCGGACCCTTGAACAGGCTTCTTCCACTAGGGCTGTTAGGTCTAGAAATCCTTCTGGTGATGTTTGTTCCCCTAGGGTTGTAAGGTCCCCCAGAAGTCTGTCTGCAAATCCCTGTTCGTCTTCCACAAATAGCACTAACTCTTCTCACATTGCGAATCCGGGTCATCTAGACATCGCCTATGAGGTTCACTTCGAACCTTGTTCAAAATGTATGGATGAATTTCATTATTATGCCCAAGTTAGACAATATGAATGAACTGGAGAGATACTCACGTCATGCCGTCATAATCCGGTCCGAAGGGCCATTCCTGCGGCGGCTAGGGTTTCTCGATCGTCCTTGTCGGATGTCGGGACCAGGGGGTCGACTTCTCTCAATGTTAGCCGGCACCGGCCGTCTCTTCAACTCTTCAAGCAGCACCTCCAGGTATTAATTACTAATTTTCTGTTTTTATTTTGTCGTAGGTTGTTATGGACACCCTGTCGGCGGAAATGGTCGGCGAGTCGCATTCGGCAGGATCTCAACCCAACGGTCCTTCTCCCCTTCTAATCTCCAAATTTCCTTGGGTCATTAATGAAGTGCTTCGTACTTCCTCCATCTCGACCCCGGAGAGTGTTGCCGCTCTCCCTGTTGGTAATCAGGACGAGTTTTCTGTTCGTCCTCCTGCCCCGGACGAGCCCATTTGCTCGTGTGCTGGGGAGGGTGAGTGCAATTACTTCTTCTTCTACAAAGACATAATTACACGTCTCGAAATCCGATTTCCTTTATCGGATTTCGAAATGCAGCTCCTGAACTATCTTCACTTAGCCCCTTCTCAATTGCATCCGAATAGTTGGGGTTTTGTGAAATCTTTCGAGGATCTGTGTGTGGAATTAAGTATTCCTTGTACCGTCCCCCTTTTCTTCTGTTTCTTTAATGTGCACACTGGCCGCACTGGCCGAGAACCTGCGTCTCGGAAGGGGTGGACTTCTCTTCGAAGTCGCTCCGACCGTCGTCTTTTTTCTATCTTTACTGATTCCTTTAAAAACTTTAAAAACAATTATTTCAAAGTTGTAGCCGAAACCGGTAAACAACCCTTCTTCCTTCGGGGTCCGGAGTCACCCGATGTCGAGTGGAAATTCCCGCTCTACTGGACCCAAGAGCATCATGCTTACCCTCCTGCCTCCTACCGCTTTGACGAGTCCAACCTCTCAGACATAGAGGCATTGGCGCTTGTCCAGATTAACTTGCACCGGGAAGCTCAAGGTTTATTGAATGTTAAATAAATAGTGTTTACCTTTTCCATGCCATTATGTTAACTATTTGTTTTACAGCAGCCGAGATGGAGGATCCGTCTGTCGACCTCGTACATCGCCCCCCAAAGAAAGCTGTTGGCGGCCAACGTCTTCGATATCTGCAGAAGCTTCCGGCGGCGAGCTCGGCCAAAAGATATCGGGTTGATGTGCCCAGCGGTTCACAAGAAATCATCTTGGCTAAACCTGTTGTGGGCGAAGTTGCATCGGTAGTTGAGCCTGTAACCCGAGATGCCCATCCTGATCCTATCTCGGGTGCTGCGGAGGACATTCCGACTGCTACTACTATTGCTACCAGCCCTACGGCCGCTTCTACACTGTCACTGGGGTGCTTGTGGGAGAAAGGAGTTGACGACCTTTTTCCATTCACTAGGGCCCCCAAGCGTTTTTCTGATTCGAGCCCCTTCTCTGATGAGGACATCTAGGAGCTTGACCAACTACACTTGCAATCTTTCAAGCATGCTTCTCTGGTGCCGAGCCTAGTCTCGTTGAAATCTCGGCATACAAGGCTGAAAGAGGAACACGCAAAGTTAAAGGACGAGCTTGCTTCTTCTCGTGAGGGGTTAGCCGTTGCTAATGAAGGTCTCTTTTCTGCTCGCAACGAGCTCCAAGCGATGAAGGGTCACGTCAACTCCTTGGAAGCCTCATATGATGCTGCCTCTGCTAAAGCCAACAAGGCCCGAGGTGAGGCCGATTCCTTGACTCAAGAACTTGCTGATTTGAGGGCTCTCTATGAGAAATCTCAAATGGAGACATTGCAAGCCAAGAAGGATGTGGTCGAGCTCCAGGAGGTACTGGGATCGGTGGCAGAAGAGGCTTTTTCAAACGCCTTGGAGCAGGTCCAGCATCTGAATCGGGGAGTAACACTGAATCTAGAAGGGGCTCATTGCCGAGCATATATTGAAAATGGTGAGTTGGTCCCTTACATTCCTCCAGAAACTCCTTCCCCAGCCTAGAATACTGAGGTTGCTGCTGGCGAACAAGTGTGATTTGAAGTGTCGGGATGCCGGTTTCAATTGTAGCTTTTACTTGTTTGAACAATCTTTTAATGCTTGACTTACCTAGACATTCGTACTTCTACTTTCATTAATGTATCCGGTTTCCATCATAGTCTACTTTATTTTCTTAAATCTTTGTTTGGCTCCAACGGTCGTTTTCGTACCCGAGTCGTTAGTCAGGATTTGAATATCGAGTTTCGGAACTATGTTCCGATCCTGGCAACAGTTAACGTTATTCGTAAGACATTTATCAATGGATGTGATTCTCACCTCTCCACGAGTAAATGGTTACGTCGGCTTGATCAAGGCCGAGTTAATGCATAACGACTACTAGGCTCAACTTTGTGCACAATATATATAACTTCCTCATAACAAGGATTTTATTGATATTTTTCGAAGATTACATAAATCCATGATCCCAATGAAAGATTTGCACGGGTGCTATGTTCCCGGTATACATAATCAATTAATGAGAAACACATGGATACATAATCTGCGATTTTCATAAAAGGTTTACACGAATATTGATCTCGGGTCCCTGTTTATTTAGTATTAACCCATGATCCCCTTAAAAGATTCAAAATCGATTAAGGGGAAACACATGGATGACAATTGAATATTAAAGGATTTACCCGGATATTAATCTCGGGTCCTTGTTTATTTAAGATTGATCCATGATCCCCATGAAAGATTCAAAATCAATTAAGGGGAAACACATGGATTTTATCACGGCTCCGAATCTTCAACTAAAATATGTCTTCAACTTGTCGGCGTTCCAAGTGCGCTTTACCTGTTTACCTTCAAGGGTTTCAAGCGTGTACGCTCCTTGTCCCAGACTCTGAGTGACTCGGTACGGCCCCTCCGAGTTGGATGCTAATTTCCCCTCTCGGGCGTTCTTGTTCCCGATATCAGCTCGTCGTAGTACGAGATTGCCCTCCTCGAAGGACCTCGGCTTCACTTTTCGATTGAATTTGCGGGCCGTTATCTTCTTCATATGTAAGTCTCGACGATGTGCTAAAGCACGAACTTCTTCTATTAGGTCCAACTCAGCGGCTAATGCCGCGTTATTATCTTCTGTGCGTGACACATGTTGTTTTCTCCATGAGGGTTGGCCGATCTCCACAGATATCATTGCTTCGCAGCCGTATGTCTTCCTGAATGGAGTTTCCTGAGTAGAGGTCTGGACCGTGGTTCTGTGTGCCCACAGGACATAGTATAGTTGTTCGACCCAATTTGGGCCGGCTTCGTGCATCCGCTTTTTTAATCCGTCTAAGATAATTTTATTGGCGGCTTCAGCCTGGCCGTTGGACTGCGGGTGTTCCACCGATGAGAAATGATGTTCTATATGGAATCCGGCCATCATTTCCTGAAACTTCTTATTAGTGAACTGTGTTCCATTATCCGTGACGACTTCTGCTGGAATTCCAAATCTTGCAATTATGCTGTGCTAAAAAAACTTTTGAATCCAGGCCAAGGTGATGGTGGCTAAGGGTTCGGCCTCGATCCATTTCGTGAAGTAGTCAACAACTACTACTAACCATTTCATCTGACCCTCCGTTGCCTTAAATGGTCCTAAAAGGTCCATTCCCCATTTGTGGAAGGGCTAACTCAGCTGTGGAGACCGTAATATCTTGGCATGCTTTTGGCAGTTATCACATCTCTTCACATGCTTGACCGTGTCTGTCTTCATCGTCGGCCAGAAGTATCCAGCTCGGAGTGCTTTTAATGCTAACGCTCTCGCACCCATATGCTGGCCATTGATTCCCTTGTGTATTTCCTTTAGCACATACTCGGCTTGGTCCGAGTTTAAGCATAACATCATCAGAGTTTGGAGTCCTCTGCAGTATAACTCACCGTTGACAATTGTGTACATGGCGCTTCTCGGACCAATCTCCTCGCTTCTACTCCGTCATCTTGTACGATCCCCTGCTCCAAGTAGTTGAGGATTGGCCTTCTCCAATCTACCTCGGTCGAGATTACCATAACACACATGGGTTGGGCAATTTCTTGCTGAATGATTGTTCTATGATTTCTCGTGCCCTTCGTGCTCGCCAATTTTGACAGTATATCGGCCCTGGCATTTTCTTCCCTCGGGATATGGGCGATGATGACTTCATCGAATTCTGCAATCATTTCTTTAACTTTAGCCAGGTATTTAGATAACAGGGGCCCCTTAGTTTGATAGCTTCCTTCAATCTGTGCTGAAACAAGCTGCGAGTCGATGAAGACGTTAACCTCCATCACTCCCTGTTCCCTAATTTGCTTTAGCCCAACAATCAGTGCTTCGTATTCTGCTTGGTTATTAGACATTGGAAAATTAAGTCGCAGTGACTGTTCAAGTGCCACCCCTTCAGGATTCTCACTGATGACTCCGGCTCCACTTCCCTTGGAATTGGATGACCCGTCAACGTATAATTTCCATGCTGGACGCTCCCGTTGGTTCGATGATGTCGGGGTTAGCTCTACTATGAAATCGGCTAGGGCCTGAGATTTAATGGCGTGCCCAGCTTCATATTGGATATCGAACTCGGATAATTGGATGTCCCAGTTCATCATTCTCCCCGCCAGATCCAGTTTGTGTATTACTTGCCGGATAGGTTGATTTGTTCGAGCAATAATAGTGTGGCTTTGAAAGTACGGTCGAAGCCTTTGTGCCATGGTAAGGAGAGCGAAAGCCACTTTTTCGAGCTTCTGATATCGTAACTCTGAATTCTTAAGGGCTCGACTGACGAAATAGACCGGTGTCAGGGACTTGCCGACTTCTCTGACTAGTACAACACTTATGGCCTCCTCTCCGACCGCGAGGTATAAAAACAACGTTCTGGGTTCTGGTTTTAAAAGTACTGGGGGCGAAGCCAAACATGTCTTGATTTCTTGGAAAGTCGCCTCGCATTCCGGGTTCTAACCCACTCTAGCCTCTTTTTTCAACAGTCTGAAGAAGAGGAGTGCCTTTTCTGCAGATCTCGGGAGAAACCGTGTTAGGGCGGTCATTCTCCCCATTAGCTGTTGGACTTCTCGCTTGTTGGTCGGGAATTTCATGTCCAAGACCGCCTTACACTTGTTTGGATTTGCTTCTATTCGCTGATGGGTAAGCATGAAATCGAGGAACTTCCCGGCTTTTACTCCGAAGGCGCACTACAACGGGTTTAAGCGTATGTTGTTTTGTCTTAATCGGAGGAAGGTTTCCTCTAGATCTCGGATATGATCTCCACTTGCCACTGTCTTTGTTATCACGTCGTCGATGTTTACCTCGATATTACGCCCAAGCTGACTGACGAAGACCTTGTTCATCATCCGTTGGTAAGTTGCCCCGGCATTTTTTAGTCCGAACGACATTACATTGTAGCAATAATTTGCCTCGGCTCCTCAGAATGCCATCTTTTCTTGATCATCCGGGTACATGGGTATCTGATTGTATCCGGAATAGGCGTCCATGAATGACAGCATCTGGAACCCAGCCGAGTTATCTACAAGTTGGTCGATACTCGACATTGGATATGAATCCTTGGGGCATACTTTATTTAAGTCTGTATAATCAACACAAACTCGCCACTTCCCATTGGATTTTTTGACCATAACCACATTAGAGAGCCACGTGGTGTATTGTATTTCTCTTATGAACCTGGCCTCCAGCAGCTCCTTGATATGCTTCTCCAGAGCTTTCCTTCTGTCCAGACCGAGTTTCCTATTCTTCTGCTCCACTGGCTTAGAGTCGGGGTATACAACTAGTTTGTGGCAGCAGAATGTAGGCTTGATCCCGGGAATCTCGGAAGCTTTCCAAGCAAACACATCTTGGTTTTCTTGGAGACATTGAACTAACTTATTCCTGATTTCTGGACTGTTCTGCTTGTCTATCTTTGTGATTTGCTCAGGGGAACTTCCGATTTGAATATCTTCAAGTTCATCTACTGGTTCCGGTCTCCCTTCTTCAATATCTCGCATATCTAGCTCAACCAAGTTGATCGGCCTCCGGGATAGACGTTCCTCACTTTTGCGCTCCGCCGAGTCTCCTTGATGTATCCGGGGTGGTGTAGTGGAGCCCCCATTCTCCCTTACTGTATTATAGTAACACTGCCTGGATTCTTTTTGGTCACCGCATATGGTGATGACTCTATCGTGGTTTCTAATCATCTTCATTTTTTGATGTTTGGTGGACATGAAAATGTCCTATTTGTGAAGAGTCGGTCTGCCCAAGATGATATTGTATGGTGATGAGAACTCGGCGACGGTAAACATTACTCTGACTTAAATCCCTCCTTGGTTCCCAATGTGAGTCTGAGGTCAATGAAACCCTTCAGAGCAGTGCCACCCCCATTAAAACCTATTAGTATGGTTTTGCACGGCTTCAAATCCTCTTCGTCCAAGTTCATCTTTTTGAATGCGCTCCAATTAATGATATCGGCTGAACTTCCATTATCGACGTATATCCTCTTGACTCGACAATTAGCTATCGTTATTATGAGCCCATCTTCAAGACCGGGAACCACGCCCCTCATGTCTTCCTCGGTAAAATAAATTAGCGGGGGAACGTTCTTCTTACTGCTTTCTTTGAACTTTGTTTGGGCTTTTACCGACATGACTTCTTTGAGATATTTCTTTCTCTGGTTAACGGTGTCGCCTCCACCTCCCATGGCTCCGGAGATAACGTTGCATTCAAACTTAGGCTCTGGGAATTCGTCATCCTTCTTGTTCTTCTTTTCATCTCGGCTTTTATCGTCGTGTTGGCCTTTTCTTTTGCCTTGCTGCCCTAGGGTTTTGATAACATACTGCCGCAGCTTCCCTTCGCAAATGAATTTCTCTATCGCATCACGGAGATCCCAACACTGATCGGTCGTATGGTCCGGTCCGTTGTGAAATTCGCAGAACCGGGAGTAATCCAGGCCTTCTTTTTTGAAGACTGGACGAGGGCGGTCGACTTTCCTCATGTCCGTCAAGGCAACTTCCTTCCAAATCTGGGCTCGGGAAGTATTTAACGGGGTGTATTTGTCGAACTTCTTGGGCCTAAATCCAATGTCAGGGGTGTCCCACGGAGGTCGGCCTATGTGGGCATTCGTAATTTGTCGACCGGTGTGTGCGCCCTCTTGGTGTCGATTCCTTGGTGGGGAAGGTTTTCTCCTGTTTTCCCTAGGAACCGAGTTGGCGATCTCCATCTGCTCCAATTCTAAATACTTTTTTCGACCGCATTTTGAACTCCATAAGAGATTTGACAGGATCTTTGTAAATTGACTTGGCTACACGAGATGTGCCATTAAGCCCAGCAGATAAGAGATGTACATGTACCCTTTCTTCCAGATCTTTGATTTGTAGAGCGGCCTCCTTGAAACTATCTAAATAGCTTTGCAAGGTTTCTCAATGTTGTTGGCGTATCTTCCCTAGAGCGAACTCGGACTTCGGCTGTTTCTTGCTGGTCGCAAAATTCAGCAAGAATCTGTGCCCGAAATCCTAAAAATTTTGAATTGATCTCGGTGGCAAAGAGTGGAACCATGTCTGCGCAGCTCCGGTTAACGTGGTAACAAAAATTCGGGAAATTATTGGATCATCTATTCCTCGGACACACATTTGCATGCCGAATTCATCAATGTGCACCTGGGGATCCTGGCTCCCAGCATATTTTGATAGGAACGAACCATCGAAATCCTCCAGGAATTAAGCGTTCACTATTTCATCGATGAATGGGCTGTTATTCTGCTGCCCTCGACGATATTTCCTTCGGTAGATGCCATCTCCTTTCCTGGGCTGAGGTATCGCCGCTGCCGTCTGGTTCCCCTCCATGATATGATCTGGGATCCTGGTTGGGGAGATATGGGCTCCTAGGCCGCTGTGCGGCCGAGCACGAGTAGATCTCCCCGGTTCAAAGTGACTGATTGGTTCCGAGTTTCCCCCTTCAGCGGTAGGGGCCGGGATAACTCGGCACTGCCTTCCCGTCACATGGTGTGATCTATGATTTTCTCCTTGTGGACTATCCATACTTCTGATCCGCTGCTCTATGGACTGGATGCGGCGGTCTTCCTCATGTCTCCGCTTGGTACTTCGCTCGTCTAGCTTGGCAATCAAGTCCTGGATGTCCTGCTGCCGTTGAAGCTCGTATCGTTTCTCTAGATTCTCAATCCGGGATAGAATTAAGTCTAGAGCGTTATGAATATGACTTTCTGGCATGGCCTCGTCAACCGGTAACGAATTGGCCGGCACCTGCCGAGCTGGTGCAGCTGGGGATGAAGTAGTATCTGCGACAGCATCTTCTACCACCACATGCTCTTGAATTGCATTTCCTGGTGGTTCATCACGTCCTTCGGTTTGGTGGCTTTTTGTGTTAACCATTGTGATTGTCTGGGAATCGAAATTTAACGTTCCCCACAGACGGTGCCAATGTTCTGCTCGGGGTGAACAGAAATGTCCAACAAGGAAAGTTGGATAGTTAATGTGGGATCAGACTCTCTCTCTTGAAATGCTTATAGTGTAAAAGCACCTCAAGGAAGGAAAAGATCACTATAGAGATACACAACACGAATGGCGTGCAGTGTGTGCTGTGTGAATGAAAAAGAGAGAGTCAAAATGTGTGTACATTTCTTCATGGAGGACACTCTATTTATAGGGAACTAACCTGGACTCTGATGAAATGGTGGTTGATGCCCACTATCCTTGGTCGGGTTCTTCGGTTACTCGAGCACTTGGGACGTGGCGGTTATTATATTTACCATATCTTTCTGTTATAATACTAAGTTGTTAAGAAGTTGGAATGTTGACTTGATAAAACGAATGAGCCATTTATCTAGGATCGCGGAAAATACCGCAACAGTATACTTTTTTTTATGTATAAATGACTTTTCAAACTATCTTGATTTGTGTCCCTCCTCCTTTTCAAAAAAACAATAACTTTTTATAATTACATTAAACTGGTTGTGACTTCATAATTATTTAGTTCTGAAATTTGGTTGGTTTATGCTTGAATCTTAGAAATGATATTTGACAATTCCTTTAAGACTAGATCACTAAATGTATTTTTGCTTAAGTGGTTTATTGTAAGAATATTTTTTTAACCCTTCGATTTATTAGAGAAAAGAGATTCTGACTAATTCATAGTTTGACAAGTAGATAAATAAAGTTTGATCCAGAATTATTTCCGCTAAGAATTGAACTCGGGTACTACCCGAATGGTTTAACTTTAACTTCAACACATTAACCACTTGTATATAATCACTTGATTAAAAATATCAATTTAATTAGCCTAAAATATAATTTTGATATTCCTATTAAAAATAGAGACATCTAGTATCTACTTTTCAAAATCAAGGATCTTGGTTCAACTATCAATTTCAAGGCATTGACTGTTAATAAGAAAATGTTAGCGGCTAAATCACCATCTGACACTATGCTATTGGATATTTTTAATTAGATTCTTAACTATTAACAATTTTTTATTAAATTAGTTATTAATATAAATGCTCAACTAATTAAATTAGTGATTAAAAATTCCAATATTATAGTGTCAAGACAACAATTTAACAGTCAATATTTTTTTATTATCGGTCAAAGCTTTAAAATTGATGGTTGAACTAAAATCCTTGATTTTGAAATATAGGAGATCAAGCGTCTTTATTTTTTTTTATAGTGAGATTAAAATTGTAATTTGAGTAAAATTGGAAAATCAAAATTACATTTTATCCGATTACTTATCATGCTAAGAGACCTAGTATCACATTGACATATCCATGTAAAGTATGCATGTTCAAAGGTTCACCGTGTAACTAAATGCACTGAAATGGAGTCAAGTGATATAAAGTTAAGTGTGTGACTTTTATAATTGTAAAAATTTTACAAGGTTCATTTACCTCTCTTTTTTGGTATTTTTTTTATGCATTTTTTATCACTTGTTTTATTGTTTTACATTCTTAAACCTCAAGGTGTATATGCTTCATTTTGCAATTTGATACGTAGTTACTATTTAGTATTGCATTCTTATTTCTTAACACATTTTTATTCCAGTTTTGTGCTCTAAGCCTCATCATCAAAGAATAGGAAAATAAATGTCATATTAGTGATTTATTAGGAGGCTTATGCTTCGGCAATTGGCAGTGGCTAATTCTATTGTTCTATTTCGACTAAATCATAAACCACAATCTCACAAATACACAAATTTTGATGAATACGAACCTCGATCCAATCTCCGGCTCGTAGAACTCAGTAATACATAGCCTAATACGTGTGTTAGATGCATTGTTCTCAAGGATTCATTGGCATAAAATCCAAATCCCCCATGATTTAATCGGCACATTCCGAATTGACCGAAATATTAGAACTAGCAAGTAAGAGAAGAATTAAGAATCCAAATAAAGAATCAAGAAAATAATGGAGATTTTTGTTTTTTCAAGATGCAAAAACAATAGTGAGAACATCCCATTTCTAGATAGACAATGGGTCTAATGACCATCATGTTAATTTTATTTTTGGTAATAAATAAATAAATAAATAATAAATATGATTAATTAAAAAATGTA
>PYAF01005901.1:1010214-1026073 GCA_007407185.1 Glycine tomentella
TTTTTTTTTTTTTTTTTTTTTTTTTTTCTTCTTCTTTTCTATTATACTATTTTCTCCTTGTTTCCCTCTTTCTCCTATTCCTCTTCTCTTGTTCTTCTATGTCAGAAAGAAGATATACAATATGGTTTAGAGAATCAAAATTTTGTCTGATTTTTAGAAAACCAAGCCATAAATTTGCAAGTACAAGAAGCAACATTCAAGATCTATTTTTTCTTTTGTTCAAATCAAACAAATTAAAAGTCTCAAACAATTTTGTTTAACATGAATAATCAGACAATGCGACCTCCGCCGTGGGCTTCCTTGCCGTGTAACGCGCCGCCGTACCCAGAAACCAGAGCAACTTGAGATAGTATTTCTTCACCAACTCCGACTTGGCGAGCGCTACCATGAGTGGCGATGAGACCGACATGTATGTGCTCTCCACGACCTTGAACATCCCTTCGAAATCGAACCCCTACATCTCTCCCATGGCAGCCGAACACATGGAACAACGACAGCATATACAACAACACCGAGTGCAGCTCTTCTTCGGCGTCATCCACCATGCACATTAATAGTGCGATGAAGTTTTGGTGTGAGGAAACGGCCTTCACGAATCTCGTGGTGCCCGAAGAGAAGAGAATCGACATTAACGTGATGATTCAGACGGTTTTAATTTGGTAAAGAAAAGGGAAGAGATGAAGGAACAAAAAAAGCAGAAAGGATATAACTAGAAAAAAGAAAAGAAAAAAATGGCAAACGAATCTCATTCATACATATTTTTAATTAATAAATCTTATGGTTTAGAACAATTTATTTTTACTATGGTACTGTGTGAAAGAAGTTTGCTTTCCCATGGTAGACTCCGTCCTCGAACAAAGTCAAGTCGTGCAACGTGTATCTCACGATGTAAAACAAAACCAAGAAAATTTCTTGTATTCCATTCAACCCTTTTAAGTTTAATCTTACTTCATTTCCTCATTTTCACATCCACATCCAAACACGCCCCACAACCATGGCCAGAAGAGTCTCTCCTCCCGTTGCCGTTCTCCTCCCCCTCCTCTTCCTCCTCACCCTCTCACGCGCCCGCGATCTTCCGAACCTCTTCACCGAACCCAAACCTGACTCCGAACCTGGATCCCACCATCCCGAACCTAAAACCGTTTCGTTTACGATCGACACCATCGATCCCGTTCCGCTGACGCTCCTCCGCTTCCGTCCGATCCACCGCCACTTCCAGCCCGGCCGTCCTTTGCCTCTGTCACTCCGCACCACCCACCGCCGTTGCCGCCACGGCCACCGCCGCGAGATCCCCTACGGCAACGACGCGATCCTGCTCGGCGACGCCGCCGCGGCGCGCCGGATTCATCAGCGCTGGGTTAGGGTTCACTCCGCCGCCGAGACGCGGCTTCCGGCGACCGTTGAGCGACTCGATTCCGACCGCGAACACCATCACCGCGGCGAGTATGACCACCACCACCACCACCACCACCACCAACATCACCGCCTCGAGGAGAGCTGGTTCGCGAAGAAGATTCGCAAGTTCATGAACATCTTCTGATTTTAATGATGCAACGATCAACGATGACGATGATGCATAAATATATATATATATATATATATATATATATATATATTAGTAGTTATATATATAGATACGAATGGTAACTATTTGTGTAATTAAGTTTGCATCTGATATAGAGATGTATGATGTATGTGTAGTTTGATGCACTACTATGATCTACTACAATATTATTGCTACTTGAGTTTTTATTTTATGTTATTTATGAGTTGTTAGGGATATTTTATACTGTAGAATAATATGGTGTTGCTGCCATAGACACTTGTAGTGGTTGATGATGAATCAGTATAGAGAAGTGTTACTTGCTAATCCTAATAGTTTATATCTTGGCTTCATGTTGGCTTTGTTTGAGGTAGAATGGCTTTGTTAGATTTTATCGATGCCCTAGATCGAAAGCTCACTCATTGGACCAAATTTTAAATTAATTCCTTTCTATTGCTACACCCCAGCTTTTGTTTGTTTTATTGATCAGTTAATGTCCCAAACTTGCTCCCGATCGCCTCAGTTTGCTTTTGACCCACCGTTTGCTTACATAATTTCTCTATTTTTATTTTCCTGGTACAAATCTGTGTGGATGTTTTTGCATTGTACTACACATCACTTTCAGTTGTTTCGGAAACTAATGTAATGCTGCTGTTAAGAGCAACGTGTTGTATAATTAGCTAGGCTGTCCAATAACATAGTTCAAGTGGGTCCCTTGATCTTCGAATTAAATTCTAACCTTGCTTAGTTGTCATCTCCACTCCACAAGAGCAAGTCAAGAGTTAAGGACTCGTTTAATTTGTCAATATTTTTTACTTTACAGAAAGAAAAAAACTGTTTAGGCTTTCCAACATGTTGAATGACAACATTTATTTTTTTATTTCTTGTGTTGAATCTGTGATCGAATGAGCTGCTGGAGAATCTCATGATCTGCTGACTAATGGTCCAAGCCAAAGGTCCGGGATCTATTCTGGTGAGGTACTGTGCGCAAGCACCATTAATTTCTTTTTGAACCAAAGTATTCCTCAGTGGTTTAGTCTAGAGCTAAAAACTAATCTAGTAAGATAATGTGATTCATTTAAGAAATTATTCTCTTCAAATGTTTTGTCATAGGCAAAAGTCAAGATAAATTTATATATGATAATAAAAATAAAGAAACAGTTAAGATTAAATACTCCACATGAAAATAAGTTATCCTAATCTTAATATTACACAATGAAACATGAAAATAGAATATTCTAATGAGAGAGTTTCTCCTTAAAGACATCCACATCCTCCACCCATAATGCTACGTAAGAAAAATAAGAGATATCATTCTATCACCTAAACATTTTTATTACTTATTTCACTAACGGTTACAATTAAAAAAATTAGGGAGATTAGAAGTATAATTAAAAAAATGTTGACTATAAAAAGTTAACATTTTTTTAAAAATAATTCGATTACTTTTAGAAAGTTAACTTCTGTTGTAATTAAATAATTAAAACTAAAAAAAGTTAAATCAAAAAATAAAATAAAAATATAATGAAATCATGGTTTCATTCTATATCTAAATCCATATAATGAAATTGTGATTCTATTAAATTAAAGGTAAAAAAAAAGTATGTTGGTGGGGTGTAGGAAAATAAGAAGAAAGTAAAAGTGTATTTGTGTCTGTTTTTGAAAAGTAAAGAGATGGAAATAGCAGGTGAGAACAGCAGGGCCCATCATGTAGCTAGATAAGAGTCCAATAAGCGAGTCGAATTTGTGTATATATCTAATATCTGGTCCAAATATGCAAGGTAAAATTGTGTGCATTTAAAACCATTTTGTTGGAGGTATAGAGCATTTAAACATGGGAGACAAGAAGCTATGAAAAGTTACTAGAAATAACAAAATTGGGGTTACTAGGAATCATTGATTTGAAGGGCTGTCTGTACTAGTCCTTGGGTTACTTGAGAATCAGTCACTGGGCTATTTCATGACCTTCGAGAGCATAGTGGCCACTGGTTGAGCTGTATATAAAAATGATGATTTATATAAAAACTCCTTAAGCGTGTTGAATTCATGGCATACTAGTCATTCCAATTTCCAAGCATGTTGAATTCCTTACCTTTGGCAGTTTCACAGAACTCCTTTGGGCTAGCTAGCATTCTGGTTTTTATAATTGTGGGGAGTTATTGATTGACATGAATAATAAGGTGAAGGAATAAGTAAATGAATGTTAATGTTTATCAGATACAAAAATATTTGTCTATGTCTGCTCCTGGTTTGTTATGGCCTTTAAATACACCAGATCTAGTTGGGAGGCAATTTCGATGGATTTTATACTAAATGGATGGTAAAGTGGAAGGTAAAGACCAAGGAGGAAACCACTTAGGAAGATGAATCCACTATGTAAAGTCAATTTCCAACGATCAGCCTTCAATGATTCACATGAAAGTGGTGGTTATCTCTGTCCAGAGCAGAAGAGAGAGAGAGAGAGAGAGAGAGAGAGAGAGAGAGAGAGAGGAAGTTGTGTGTGTTTTGCAAGATTTTGGGCTATAGGGTTTAGTAGCCATAGGTGTATTATATTTGTAAGTTTAAGAGGTTCCATCCTTATAGTGTGATCTTTTTCCTTATGATTTGATATCCTTTAACAATACTTGAGTTATTCCACAAATGTTGGTTCCACGTTGCATGGTGAGACCAACCAATGAAAGTAAATCTTTCCAATGGAATAAAGAAAAGAAAGATAGACTACCATCTCCTGCGAAATAGAAATTCAACAAGCTGAGTGGTGAAATCCGTACTCTCTTGTCTATGGTCCATTAGCCACTAGCCACGGAAGAAAACAATCACAGATGAAAGATGAAAGTTTAAATGAAGAGATCATGAGCTATTACTAATTACTGTACCACCTGATTATCATCACTCCTTCGGTTTGTACAAGCTTGAAAATGAATCTCAAGAGTCAAGACATTTGAAAGAACTTTTACAAAGCTTATTACGTAATTCCAAAAGCTTTTTTAACTTTAATTTTTGTTCATTTTAATATGGTTTTTAATGAAGCATATTAGAATAAGTTCTTTTGAAACTTATTTTTATAAATTTCATGATAAAATTTAGGCTAAAATATTTTTTTATGCTTAATAAATATTCGATTTGTGTGTTTGTTTCCTAATAAATTTTTATTTTGAGTTGAATACTTAATTAAACAACATTTTTTTTGTCCTTGATATTTGGTTTTAATCAATGAATTTTGTGTTTATCCCTTAATAAATTAGGGAATTTTGTTTTAGTCCCAACTAATAACAAATGAGAAAAATTTATCTAAGAATAAACACAAAATTCGTTATTTTATTGAAACTAAAAATAAGTATCAAGGACCAAATACAAAATTGTTGTTTTATTAGGAACTCAACGTAAAAAAAAAATTATTAGAAAATAAACGCAATAATCAAATATTTATTAGAGATCAAAATCATATTTAAGCCTAAAATTTATAACAAAAAGGAATGGGTGACAAGAAACTTATTAAATAAGTACTTAATTAAATTGTTTATATAAATTGGCTCTCACAATGCATGTTTGACACATGATTCTCAACATGTTTGACTAAATTTAATTTCATATGATATCATACAATTCTAAAGGAGGCTTTTAAGTATAAGAAATCAATGAAAGAAGCACTCAATTACTACAATACTTGAGGAGAGTGAAAATATCTAAATAGCACATGATCCAGGCTCTTGGCTGCTCAGCTGAGAACATGGCCAAGGGCTAACCTGATGAGCAAATCCAAACACATCAGAACACTTCCAAGAGGGAGATCTTGGTCCTCTCATGCCATGAAAGTTGATATCAGACAGACAAACATCAGTGAAGGGGGAATTTCTCAATCCATGTATCAAACCTGCCTGGTTAACCTTCACTCCCCAAACATTCTTAATTGTGATGCCCTTCACAACTGGGAGAGCATTTGGGTTAAATTTCTCATCTGGGTGCCCCCCTACATCACCTGCAATTTTTATTCCCTGCCTTGCATTCTCCACATACACATGAGCCACTGTTATGTTCTTGATAAGCCCTCCCCTGCCACTGTTGGTCTTGATGTGGATACCAACTCCCATGTTGAAGAGGTTGATGTGTTCAGCTAGCACATTCTCCACCCCTCCAGAGGTTTCACTGCCAATTGCAATGCCGGCAAATGGAGATGACCCTGTTACACGCCGGATGGTGATACCGTAGCTAGGGCGACCGTACGCAATACCATACTCATCCCACCCACTCTTCACAGCCACAAGATCATCTCCGGTAGATATGTATGAGTCCTCTATGCAGACATTTGAACTTGAATCTGCATAAATGAATTATGTAGATAATTGCGTACAGAGGCCTATTTTACTTGTTAAAACACCTCATGGCAGATTCATTACTACATGCATTATAACATGACACTTGATAGTGTTGAACGGTTGATTAGATTTATGCACCAAGAGATCAACATATAAAATCTTACAGTATATCTGAATTATGTAGATACTTGTAAGCGCTTGAGATTCATACATAGCATGAAAGCACTAGTGGATTCAACAATAGTAATTTCAATACTTCCCTTGAACAGTTAAACTCCAATAAAAGATGAGATACAGTTCTCTTACAAAGGAAAGAGTTAAATACCAAATAAGTGAAACTTAATGAGGTCATTTACAATAGGATTTGACTATTTTTTATAACTACTTCAATATTTGCACAAGATGTGGCTTATTTAGAGAGAATTTACCTGGATCAATTCCATCAGTATTAGGAGAGTCACGAGGAGCCAAAATGGTGACATATCGAACCACAACATTGCTGCAAAGAAAGAAGAAAGTTTGAAATTATATTTCATGAAAACATCTCTACCTATTCAATTCCTTTTTAGTTTGTTTCAAGCCAGTTGTAATCAAGAAAACGAACATATTGTAAATTAAAAAAATAGTGCGCATTGCTTAATTATACCTGCAATATACAGGGTGTATATTCCAGAAGGGAGAATTCTTGAAAATCACATTTGAAATAATAATATCTTGCGAATTCACAAATTCTACAAGGTTTGGTCTTGTAAATTGAAGTGTTCTCTGCATCCACATGTTCCACCACACATCTCCTTGCCCATCAATTGTCCCATTCTCACCTATATATGAAAATATGGGGTAAACTCCAGTTCCTAATATATCCAATCCATTATGGCTATGCAGTAGCATGACATTTTCCTTCTTTTTTTTTTCACTCAAATATTATTTTACATTTCATTCTTATATACTTTAGTAACTTGTAATACTATTTATTTTTTAGATACACAGTGGTCCGCGACAAACTAAGAAATCAAAATAGTAATTTAATTTTTCAGAAACTATTTAACATTTGACACCCACCTGTAATTACTACATCACTAAGTCCATCTCCATGGATAAAACTCATATACCTTCCTCCAGGGAGCTCCCTTCCTCTTCCATACGATGGCAAGGGTGCAATTAAAGGCCAATTCCCCAACTCCTAAAAATGAAGAGAGAAAGAACATCAAAAAGTGTGGTAGGAAAGAAAAAAAGAAAGATCATTCAAGCTTCCTCTTATGCTTCCTTTTCTTCCATTAAAACAATTAAACTGTGTTAGAAGGAACAATAGAGATAATTTGATTTCCACTGGACTCTGAGCATTCACTTCAAATCATATTCTAGCAGCAAAACATATGAAATTATTACTTTGCACACACATGCCAAATGAGTTTAATAGTCATAGTCCTATCATATAGGTTTACACCATGCACTACAAGTGAATGTTGAAACAGTCACAGCTTTGGAACCGATACCATCAGTCAGGTACTTTTAGTATGCTTAGAACCCTTCACAAAGAGCAAATGCTCAATTCTCAAATGATCCAAGACTGAATTAAGCCTTTCTCTTTGATTCCCCTATTTACTTAACTAATCACACTTAACTGTTATTTTTTCTCTTCCGTCTCCCCTAACTCCTAACAGTTACAGTATCACCATACCACTACTTAATAATGTTAACAGCACATATTCCCTCCAATCAAGTTTAAAACATAAACAAGACATAAATAGCAGTTTGTATTCTGCCACAGCTTCAGCTGAATAAAGGGCCAGATAACAAAACCTTCATAGCAGACTTGCTTTAATAAACAATAAATGGGGGCTCAGGCTCTAAGCATATAACTATAATCTATAGCAAACTATAAGTATCCAAAAAATAAGTATCATTATCAGATCTCTGATAACATGGTGCTTTTCATTTAAAATTGCTATCGACCCAAGCACATATAAATAGTAGTACTCAAATTTAGTTTTACATCAATTTATGTGATACCCCTCATTCAGATTTTGTTATCTTAACTAGCAGAACCAGTTTCCGACTCCACTTTTAATTACCAAAGCAGACAACACAACAGTAACGGCTATTGGCCAGCAAACCAGCTGTACAACAAAGCCATTGTCAATGCTTTAAATATCATGCACATGTAGCTATGCAGACAAGAGACCCACCTGTACTTTTCATTCCATTCAGCTTGAGGCCCACAATAATTCATGTGAATTCTCTGTCTTAGACAACCCATCATCTATTTAGTCTTTACTCTATATTACCAACCATACGTAATTCAGACAAGAAGATAAAAATAAACACATACCAAATGAGCCAATTCATGACACATATCAGACCCTTTTATCATACAGAGGTTCCTTCTTTCAGTCCTCTTATCATTCAAAAAAGCTGAATATTGACCCTAAATTCTACCATTCAATTTTTGGGGCCTCTTGAACTTTCAGAAAATATGCTGGCATTTGCTGGCATTTTGCATTGCAGGAACTATATAGTCATTATCACTTGGATTTTAGTGTCAGGTGGGCTCTACAGATTCCACTGTTGATCTAGAAAATTTATATTATATATCACAAATTGTTCAGACAATTTATACAAAAAAATTTAAGAGAAAAAGTTGTTCAGACAATTTATATTAATAAATGGTAATATAATTTTTTCATTATTTTAATAGTATATACACGTATTCGTGTGTTTTCAAACAAAAAGTTGTACACCGACACAATTGATCTCAATAAAATAATAAATTAAGATTTCATACCCAAAATAATAATAATATTACGAGTTTTATTTTAATATACTGGAACCTAATTTGCAATTTAGTGCTTTATTTAAGTATATTTAAATTATTTATACAATTTTATGGTTAAATTGATTTTTTATTTTTTTTATATTGAAAAATATTAGTTTATTAGAATATTATATTTACTAATTGTGATGGGTGACAGCAAAGGAAAAGGGACAAATGATAGCTAAACAACAAATTACAATCCCTTTCCAAAAGAAACAAAAAACAAATTACAATCTGGGATAACAACCCAGATTGAAGAAAGAGTTTAAATTATTTCAGGTACTCAATTTAATACATAGAAATAAAGAAACAAATCGTAAATGAGAAGCATTTTCAAAGGATTAAAATGCCGTTTACGTAATTCTCGTCCAGAAACAAATGCGTCCAAAATTAAAAAAAAAAAAAGAAAATCAATTCAAATGAAAAAAAAATACATATAACGCATAAAATTTATCAAATGTTAACTCCTTATAACATTGATTATATTCATAACTTTTTTTACGCTCTTATATTTCCGATAAATATTTTCTCTTCCACGATAATATCTTACAAATTAAACACTAATAGTGTAATGAAGTTCATTGACTGTTATAATAGTTATTATAAAAATCATACCAATAATAATTTATATTTGACACTATAAAATTTTTTTTACAAGGATAATGCACAACAATTAAATTCAACAGTTAAAACATTAAAGATATTATTTGTTATAATTAAATTTTAACTAAACATACTTATTGTGTCTGTATTATTTTAATTTCTAAAAGAATTGTTTATTTAAATCAATCTTCAAAAATACTAATAAATTTACACTTTCCTTAATGATTCAATAATTTTTGTTGTTAACCAAGACAAAGATGCAGCGGATTAATAATGTAAACAAAAAGGAAACAACACATTAGCAAATCCATAATCTTACCACGTATAAAGAATTCATAATCTTAAAAACTCAATTCACATAAACCCAAATTTTCAAGCAACCAAAACCCATTATCTTTCAAACAACAAATCGCATATTTAAGAAATTTTTAACCAGAACTGTTTTTTTTATAACAAAAAGCAAGTAAAATTAAAAAAAAAAAAAAGAGTAATAATAAGAAAACGGTGACGAACGGTGAATGAGAGATAACAATACCTGCGTGGCTTTGATAACGGCACCAGCAGCCAGATAAAGCGTCATGTGGCTAGTGAGGTTGAAGCTCTCCGTTAAGTACACCCCCGGAGGCACGTAAAGCACCGCGCCGCCGCGCCTTCTCAGGTGCTGAATGCGGTAGACGGCCGCCCTGAACGCTTTCGTGTTCAGCGTGCGGCCGTCGCCAACACCACCGAAGTCCGTTATGGAGATTCTGTCGCTGCGGTATCTCAGCGGCACTATGTTAGAACATGTTGCCGCTGAGTAAATCGCAGCGACGGAAGAAGATAAGAGGAGGAAGAAAGTGAGAGTGAGGAAGGGTGAGAGAAGCATCTTTGGGGATGCTGGAAAGAAGAATAATGGCCAGTTAGCTCACAATATATAATAGTGATGTCATTTGTAAAGCGGTGCAGTTTTTATGCTGTGAACGAGAGTAAAGAATCTGTCGGAAGGTATTTTTTTTGTTTCTTTTTTTTTTCACCGTTTTTTTCGGAAATGATTTTTTTTTTCATTTCCTCCATTTCTTTCATTTTTATAAATTTTTTAAAAACTACATACTTTATAGGGATTAAAATTTATTTTCTCAAAAAATTTGATAATGAAAAACATGAAGGAACCGTTTATTTCTATTGGATTTGGAAAGACTAGAAAAGGAAAAGTTTAATGGTGCCGACTATAATTTTAAAATATTAATTAGGTAAACAAAAATATGTTTCATTACTCCAAATTTTTTTACCAGATTTTAAATTAAATTTCTATTTTTTATTCTTTTAATTAGATTCCTGAATTTTGTTTATTTTTTCATTATGTCCAACAAGAAAATAATTAAAAAATAAATATAAGTTTAAGAATCAATTACAAAAAAGTTAAAGAATTTATTTAAAAATGAAAGATAATTCATGGATTTAATTAAAAACTTACCAATCTCTATAGACGTATTCTCATCTCTCCTAGATAGTATTGTCATTTTTTCTAGGCTCTAAATTCGGTATTATTAAGTTCATCAACTTGTTTGGAACCTGTAGGAGTGAAAATAACGGCTTGCAAAGTTTTATAGTTTTTCAACTATGTCCATGAACTATATCATTTTTAAATAGGTTTTGAACATTTTTTTTCTTTCAATCGGATCTCTGACCTAATTAAAAAATAAATTCAAGTTTAAAGATCCTCATAGTAATTAAATCATTAAAATATTTATTTATTTTTGAATAGTTTGGTGATTTATTATTTACTTTTTAAAATCTATGGGGAGGGTTTGTTTGATGGACAATTTTTGGAATATTTTTTTCTCGGAAATATGATATGGAAATGTTATTTCAGAGTATTTAAAAAAATGTGATATTTTTTTAAATAATTATTTTGTAACTTTATAACAAATGTGAAAAAAAAAATTCTAACCTCATGTTTTCATAAATAAATAAGTAATTCATGAAACAAATTATCCCTTTCACTATTAGAAAATAGTCCATTAACATCAATTCTACAAGATATTCAACATCGATTTTGAATAGATGTTGCTATAGTTAAAAATAAGTTATTTTTTACATCGATTATAAAATTGATATTGAAAATCATAATCTACGTCAATTTTTTCCAAAATCGATGTGGGGTGTTGTATAGTACATTACAACATCAGTTTTGACAAAATCGATAAAGTTTTTCGTAATATACCATATCAATTTTAGTCAAAACTGATGTTGCGTAGCACATTACAACATCGATTTTGAAAAAAAAAATCGATGTTGTTTTTACAATTTTTAATATTTTGTCTATTTGTTAAATGAAATCAAACTTGCAAATTAAATCAATCCAGTCCACGCAGTATGAATGGTATTCATAGAAATATATATATATATATATATATATATACATATATATATTATATTCAAATTATTATCGAATAAATACAATTAAATAAATAAAAAACACTTAAAGTGCAAACATAAAATTAGTGTTATTAAAATCGGCTCGATCATTGATCCGGTTGAGTTAGTGAGTCAGTGGGTCAGTGGCCCAATCGGTAGGCCAGTACTTGACCCGGTTTGACCCAGTATATATTAAAAATTTTAAATTATATATGTATCTATTATATATAAGTATATAACTAGCATTGTTTGAGTAAAAAAAAAGTTCATTCATACTCCAAAATCCAAAATAATTATTGATAATAATCCATCTTTTTTATAAAAAATCCAAAAAAAAAAAAAGCAAACCGGCCGAGTTTGGTCGAGTTTGACCAGGTTAACTAAATAACCGATCCAATAATAAAATCGGACCGATTATGCTACCGGGTTTAGGTCCAACTGGTTCGACCGGCCGGTCAAAACTGATTTTAATAACTATGATGAAAAGTGTAAGCACATACTCTCTTACACACTCTTTGTTTTTAGTTAAAATTTAATAAAAACTACAAAAATATGAATAAGACTTATTAAATAAGAAATGAGACCTATCAAATTTTATGATCTTCAAAAAAAAATTAGTTAATAATAGTATGTTGAAAAGATCGTGCTAGAAAATATATTATTAGGATATTTCTCTATCTTTTATTGTGGATAAATTTCTTTGTATCCAACTTGACTTTAATTTTATATATTAAATATTTGTGAATGTGGTTGTTGAATTCTCCTTAAACAGTTGGGGATGGCAAGTGCAGTGCAATCTGTGTGTGGGCAAGCATATGGGGCAAAAAAATATTCAGCAATGAGCATCATATTGCAAAGAGCAATCATCATACACTTGGGAGCCGCAGTGATTCTCACATTTCTCTATTGGTTCCCATAGCGCAGTCAGAGAGCATAGCAGAGCAAGGTCAAGTTGTTGCATGGAATCATTCTTCAACTATATGCATTTGCAATATCCTGCCCTATGCAGAGGTTCCTCCTAGCACAGAACAATGTGAACCCTCTTGCATTTATGTCTGTTGGGGTGTTCCTTCTGCATGTGCTTCTCAGTTGGTTGGTTGTCTATGTTTTGGACTATGGACTTCATGGAGCTGCCCTTACTCTCAGCTTCTCTTGGTGGCTTCTTATCTTGTTGAATGGGCTATACATCATTCTTAACCCAAGTTGTAACCAAACTTGGGTTGGCATCACTGTGAAAGCCTTTAAAGGAATTTGGCCTTATCTCAAGCTGACAGTTGCTTATGCTTCGATATTGTGGTATAAACCAAAAGCCCACCTATTTTTCACTCTTTTGCACAAACAAACACCACAAATATCAATTTTAAAGGGCATGTCGTGGGGTTTGTTTGATTTGAGAAAATACTGTCTACTTTTACTAATAATCATAAGAAGGACATTATTGAGGTGAAATGCAAATTCTGATTAACACCATAAATACTTCAGGAACTGCATTTAAGTTTTGTCCTTGCGAAGTACCTACCGTCCTTTTTATCACTTTGTTCCCTCTTTTCAAAGATTTGTTTAGTGAAAACACCAGATGTTATTATTACCATTTGTTGTAACTAATAGTTAAAAACAGAAGATAAAATTTCAAGTCATACAGACCCTTAAATTAACATTTTTTCTTCTTTTAACAAGCTGAAAATGCATTAAAATGTAGTTTGGAGGCATGGTACAATCAGGGATTAGTGCTTATATCTGGGTTGGTCTCCAATCCCAATTTCAGTGCCTACTATTTAATTTGGCATGTTATTCTGAGAACAACCTTTATTGGTCATAGCCAATTAATCTTCAATTCTTCATGGTATCTAACCATAATTTCCATGCCTTACATGTCAATGAATGTACATTCAGTATGATTATATGAATTACTTAAACTAGGACCTTCAATTTAAGTTGGGGCTAAGTGCTGCAGCCAGGTTAGTGTCAAAAGTCTCAACAAAAGAATGTTTATTTAAGCAACTTTCATATTAATGGGAAGTTGGGTGATTGAAGTGTCCGAGTTAGCAATGAGTTAGTGGGAAGCTCATCCAAGAGTAGCAATAATTTCGGTCGTTGTAGTGAATGGAATCAGCATTCTCATCATTGTAGTTTTCTGTGCAATTATTTTGATATGCCGGGAAGCTTTTTGCAAACTTTTCACTTCTGACTCTGAAGTCATTGAGGAAGTATCTAGTTTGACTCCACTTTACTTTTTGCTATCTCAGTTTTCCTAAATTTCATTCAACCAATACTGTCAGGTAACAAAAGTTATATGCATGAGTACCACTTTTTTAAAGAAGAATTCTAGCTACCCCTATAGGCTATTCGGATCCAGATTCTTTGTAGTCAATTTTCCATGCATGCACATTACTTAAAGTCATCGAATGAAGATTGGATGGCTCGTATTTTATCTCAGTAAATCAACCTTAAAACACATTTGAAATTTGAGTCATCCGATCTTCATCCCACAGCCATATAGAATCTAGGTATCCCTATTGCTTATTTGGATCCAGATTCTTTGCAGTTGATTTTTCATACATTCACATGACTAAGAACTGTTGGATCAAGATCAGACGGGTCATATTTTATCTTGGTAAATCAACCTTAAAACACATTTGAAATCTCAATCATCCGATTTTCATCCAATGGTCAGAACACAATGTCTTGATGGTGTCAATGTGTGCAAGATTGACTGCACCCAAAATCCAGTTCCAGGTTATTCCTACCCCCAATTGATGTGATGAGGTTAGTTGGATAAATAGTCAATTGGATCATTTTGTGATTTAAAGCCATTAATTTGAGGTAGTTAAATAGTTAAATCAATATAGCAATTAGTTAAAAAAGGACCTTACATCTTTACTTCTTTCTAACCCTAAACAACTCTAGGAGTAGCAGTGTGAAACATTTTCCACGCTATCTATATTTCTTAAGTTTTGCATGAATATTTGTAGCATTTGGGATTGTTACAGGGTATCTGCTGGGGGATGATCTTTGCAGTTCTTGTACAAACAGCAACTCTGATAATTTTAACTGCTAGAACAAATTGGGATGCAGAGGTAAAACATATGCAATGTTACAGAAATTGCTTGTTACATGTAAAGTTGTTAAACTATTTGATTTGAAAAAGCTATTGCTCGCATCAAAAGGTCAGCAGAAGATGATCAGACCCTAGATCACTTGATTGTCAACGAATAATTATTATTTTTTACTTCAACAGACTAAAAATAGAAAAGCTGTTCTTGTTTTGAGCCACATGCCTATTACTTGTTCCATTTCTCCGCTTTGATTATCAGTTCACATAACTCTGAGGATCAAACAACTTAACTAGGTTTCACTCCCAGCTCAAGTATGATTAACTTAGGCATTGTACTCCTAACCGTTGATTAAGTAAATATGTCCATGTGTGTACAAGATGAGTTCAAACTGAAAATTAAAAATTCGCGACATTTAATTATAAAAATAATTCCTCCACGGCGGCGAAGTAACAAACATTTTCTAAGTTAATCAAGAGTTCTTTTCAAATAAAAAAAAGTTACTTAAGAGCCCAAAATATCAATACTTAAACCACACGTATTAAAATAAGCAAAAGACATTAATTAAAATAAACTGGACATAAAAATCAACAAATTAAAAATGGATGAAAAAGTCAAACTTATAAAAACTACTTTCAAGGAAAAACAATAATAGACGGATTAAGTTATTCATAGTTCTGACAGGGTCAACTGTTAAAATATGAAATCTAAAAGACGATAAAAAACATAAATTGTTGCCAGAATTTTATTATATGTAGACTGATAGAAGTGACAACGCCTTAGGTGCGCAATATTCACATTACCAGTAACACTGACTACGGAAATGCAACACAAAATGTGATTTCACAAGTGGACACATACTCTTGAAGACTATTGCCAAAACATTTGCTATATATAGCCTATAGGTTGATAACAAAAGAACAAGCATAGATAATGTTTCTATCCCCTAGTTGTGACCCAAAGATGATTACAGACGAGATATCTGAAGCGGGATAGACAAGGAAGTCTCTTCTCCCATCACTGGCTGGAATAAATCAACCTCTCCATATCGCTCGAGCACACGCATCCGGCAATCTTCGGCGGCCATCATTCCAGTGGAGAATGCCCCATGGACAGATCCTGGATAGCTCAT
>PYAF01005901.1:1026173-1049220 GCA_007407185.1 Glycine tomentella
ATGTTTCTATCCCCTAGTTGTGACCCAAAGATGATTACAGACGAGATATCTGAAGCGGGATAGACAAGGAAGTCTCTTCTCCCATCACTGGCTGGAATAAATCAACCTCTCCATATCGCTCGAGCACACGCATCCGGCAATCTTCGGCGGCCATCATTCCAGTGGAGAATGCCCCATGGACAGATCCTGGATAGCTCATACTCGTTGCTTCCCCAGCAAAGAACAAGTTATCTACTGGGACCCGTAGCCTCTCATATAGTTCATGGGGTTTCCCAACTGCATCATAGCTATATGAACCTAGTGAATTTATATCTGATCCCCACCGAGACACAAGATACTGAATCTGCATAGTGGAAACATATAACCAATTAAAATAACAAAGCACATTTTCAAAATTCTGTTACCCTAATATGCATGTTTTATCCCCCCCCCCCCCCCCCTCCCATTTTTAATTTCAAAATTTTGGTCCACTATTACTAAAATTACATGAATTTGGTTCATCTGTTAACTGATCATCCAATCCTTGATGAAGATGCTAACATAGCAATTACACGTGGAGTTGACATATACCAAACACATGAGCATGTCAACATCTCCATTAAGTATTGGATGAAAAATTAAGATTGTACAATTTTTAAAAATAAGGAGATCAAAATGGCAAAATTATTATTAAAAAAAAAAAAAAAAAAAAAAAAAAAAAAAAAAAAAAAAAAAAAAAAAAAAAAAAAAAAAAAAAAAAAAAAAAAAAAAAAAAAAAAAAAAAAAAAAAAAAAAAAAAAAAAAAAAAAAAAAACAGATGACCAAAATTGCAGATTGTACTAGGACAAAAATTGCAATAAGCCCAAATTATATTAGGGCCTACGTATTTTAGACAATGTTTTAGTGATGAAAGCATTCATTTTTCTTGCACTGCTAAAAGTGAAACTAATAAGAAGCAAAATTAGTATGGTTACAGGTGAAGAAGCATCTGGAAGAATCTTCTTGAGCTGCATGAAAGCAAAGTTGACAGCTGCTTCATCAGACATCTTTTCAACGTCTTTGGCAAGCTGCCCAGAAGGCATGTAAACCAGAACAGCATGACCTGCGGCCTTGTGGAGATTAAGGAAGTAGCTACAACCATAAGATGTATCTGCAACTACTCCCAAGAACTCCACATTAGGCCAAAACACATTTTCAAAGTGTAAAATGATTTTATTCTCGAGTCCAATCCCAAGATCAGCAATGGCAGCTTCCTTCCAGTCTGGAAGCTTTGGCTCAAACAATATTTTCTTTGCCTTGAGCACCCCAAGTGGGACAGCAATAACAGCAGCATCAGCAAAAAACGTTTTTCCATTTTCCACTGTTACCTTTACTCCATTATATCGCCTAACTACTTTCGTGACCCTGCAAAGGGGGGCATTACCCAAGCCAGTAAATTTAACTAAACAAAATAGTACATAAAATTCTAAAATAATAGTTCAAAATAATATCTACCTGTGCCCCAAGAGAATATCAAGTCCCTTGGCTAGGGTATTTATAACAGGCAAGTAGCCACGGACCATAAGACCATGACCACCAGGGAGCAGCACCTCCTGTAAGTACACACCAAAGAGTGATATAATAATAAATTATAGAAGTAAAAGTAATTCAGAAGAAAGAAAGAAAAAAAAGATTACGTCTTGCTTATGAAGTTTCTTCTAAGATGCTATAAATAGGATCAAAAAGTCATGTCTATCTGATTTTTTCAACAAACATTATGGTAGGCTGATACAAAGTGCATAACAATTTTCAACCCTAAATCCCATAATGGTTAAGACCACCTTTTCACAATCATGCAATATGATAGTATATTCAGATGACAGAGGATTCCTACACACCCCACCCCAACCGCCTAACAAATAAGAACCACTAGTTCTAGTGGAGGAAGAAAATTATAATGATTTTATTTTATTTTCTGTTTGACTTTTGCTTCAAATCGTAGGCAGCCGGCATTCATTTGACTTTACATGATGCAATGTGCCTAAGTTTGATTTATTATATACAAAAGGTTTCAATCAGATACATACTCCTATATGTAGATCAGGAAACACATTTACATGGTTATCGATCATAGAAAGGCTGCATATTGAAGACTCATGCAGCTGGCTATGAGACGACTTTACAAATTATTTCTTTCAATATAGGAGCTACCTGTATGTAACACCAAACAGAATATATCATTCAGTGTGTAAATTGGGGTGGGTGGAAGGGTGGGGGAATTGGAAATTTGGAACTCAACCACTAATACTAGCAAAAAATATTTTCAACTTGATTTGTTGAAATTACCTGGTCCCATCCTTTCAGTGAAATAGTATCAGAATCTGCAGCAAACCAGCCCTCCATTCTGCATAAATACCACTGAAGCACCTTATGCGCAAGCCCCTCCAACCTGAATTCAAGTGTAAGTAATCAATAACTAGGTCTAAAAATGTAAAAGTGGTGTCAAAGAAATTGATTTTTATGCTCATAATAACCTCAATTCTGGCTTCCTATCAAAAACAATGGAAAGACCACGAAGTACGGACATGTCTTCTTCACTGGATTCTTGTCTTATTTTATCTGTCTGCATTTAGTTATGAAGTGATCACTAAGTATTTCCACTATGGATAAACAATTTATTAGGTATAGGAAAATTAATAAACAAATTACTTGCCTCCTGTAAAATTGTCTCAAATATTTCACCAACTTTTGTTACCAACTCTTGAGGAACTTGTTTCCCATCCATATCAAAAAGTGCATAGCTGCAAGAAGTTGATGAATTTCAAATTTTCAATCAAAAAGAACTAGAATATTGTAATTCGCAGAATGCAGGATGATTACCAAAATAATGTTTGAAATGATCACGTACTACGCAAGTATAGTAGAATTAGCTAAACAGTAGCATATATATATATATATATATATATATATAGACACACACACACACACACACACTGACCTTTCCAAATCATGGTCATAGAGTACGGAGTTATCCCCACTAGTACGGTAAAGGGGTAGACCTAGCCTCCCGATCACCGAAGCCAGCGGATTCTCATTGGAAACTCCATGCAACCTGAAAAGTTCGTAAGTTTTAGTACAAAAAAAAAAAAAAGACAAAGGGAAGAAATTTCGCAATAAGCAAATAAAGAGAATAAGATTTACCATGATGCTCCCAGGTCAACTGGAAAACCAAATGAGTAATCAGTGTGAATTCGGCCACCAATTCTATCCCTTGACTCTAAGAGAACAACCTGACCAAAAATTAAAAACAAAGGAACCATTTAGTCCCTCAACTCTGGAAACGCATAATTGCATAATAATTGGCTACGAACAACATGTAGGTTCAAGTTTCAAATAAGCAGCACGCAATACCACAATCCTTGAAAGTTATTAAGTTATTTTGCCACTTCATGACTTGCTTATTTGCGCAAACTCACATGAATTTCTGACAGGTTCATCAATATAAAAATAAAACAGAAATTGTGACCGCAATTCATTTGCTGCTTTCATGCCTTTTTTAGAATCTTATGAGTACAAAACCAGCCCAATTCTAAACTAACAAGTATCACCCAGGACACTTCCCCAGAAATCCAGAACATTACAAGCTTCTATTCAACCAACCCACAAATAACCTATAAATTGACCCAAAAACAGGGGATAATCGTAACCATTGATTAACCCACCATTTTTTTCAGTGAAATAATGCTTCAAACTTTAGGCAATCTCTTAACAATCAGAATTAGAGTTTCATCTTGGTAATTCAAGTAATAAAGTTTGCTTTGAAGGTTAACAATTAACATAAAGTATTGCTTTTCTAGAGTAACATTGAAGTATAACAAAAATTCATATAATTTCATATAATTAGATCAGTTACCTGAAACGAAGCATCATGGAGTGAACGAGCAGCAGCAATCCCAGCCATGCCACCACCAATGACAATAACAGATGGTGACCTTCCCTGCTGCTTGCCATCGTTTCCATAGTATAGAGCTACAGTAAAAGGGGAAAAAGAAAGTAGATATCATCGGACACAGTAGAAAATATAACATAAAAAAACATGTAACATAACTTGCGTGTACACAAGCACACCACAACCCAATTTTCAAATCATTCCTTCAATTTTTCTCTCAAGAAACCAGAGTGATCATGGCCCCATGGGTGTAAAATAATATACTATGTTATTCATAAAATATTACTTTTTCTCTTTACCTCTTTCTATCCATCTTATCTTACAATTCTCACTATCCTCCTATGAACATTTTTTTGTCCTATATTATTGTAAGACGATAATTTATCTAAGAAAAAAGTTACACAAACACAAAAAAAAAAAAAAAAAAAAAAACGATCATACCTCCATTAAAACCCCTTTAAATATATTATTTTATTATTTCAACTATCACCCTCTATTATTTCAGGTGTTGGGTGGGTGCATGATACACGTAAGGGTGCACATATATCACTCTTCTTTATCTAAAAGTATCGTAGGTAAATATCAAAATCATTTCAAGACGTCATAATATATAATATATAGTTTACAAACTACGAAAAATAGTTGCTTGTTTCAAATCTCCTAACTAAGATTTGGTAATACAAAACATTAACGTAAAGATATAAAACAACTGTCCTTTCTCCTTACAAATTGTCGTGCACCATGTGAGTCTAAAACAATTAGATTATAAACTATAAGAAATTGGAAAAAAAATAATCATTGTACAATATAAAATTAAATAAAATTCAACTATAAAAAAAAGAATTAAACTTAAAAATGTTTTTTCTTTCATTTCTTTTCCCTCACAATGAAGGCGCGGTGTCCACTAATGTTTTCGTTTTATTTAATCTAAATCACATACATAAGAAAACTTTATTGAGTTGGCTTAAACTAGAAAAAGAGAAATTATTTTTCCAAATATATTTTTTAAAACCTTTATTATAAACATTATTTTAGGTATCAAATAAAAATAAAAATATCTAAAAACAGGTAAAAGTCCACGTCTGGTAGACTAACACGTGCTACCACTGTTACTGACACACAAACCTTTTCATTCATTTCAACAATAAAACCTAACTAACAAAATAAAAAACTTCTTTTCATTTCTCAACACAATACTTATTAAAATATAATAATATCATAATATAAACTAGCTCGCACACACGCACCGACATTTGAAAAAGCACAAAAATAATTTAAAATTTTAAAATATAAAAAATAGAAACACGATCAAAAGCAAACCTCTAGGTAATTGGGGATTACTCTTAGTTCTCGACTCCATATTCGAAAATAAAATTCGAGATTACTATCGAAGGTAGAGAGAGCGATTGAGGCGAAAAATGGAGGGAAAAAATCAACAGACACGTAACGAAGTGATTGAAGTTCAAGTTCGACGATGATGAATCCAGCTTCCCGAACCAGTTCATGCAGCTCGAACCACGGAATCGAACCGAATTAAGCGACGAGTGAGAGCGATTCTGCGGAATCGCGATCCTCGGGGGCAAAACGAGAAGGTTGGAAGCTCAGAAAGATTTTCCAATAAAAGAAAGAGAGAAAATGAAAAAGATAAATTTAGAGAGAGAAAGTGGATTCTAGAGAGAGAAGAAAGACAGTTGAGGTGTGATATCGGAAAGCAATATTCTGAAATTTATAGAGTTTGTTCGAAACGCTTGTCAATCGTCCCAGCCAAACTGCACAGTCAAGTTCACGCGCTTGAGAGGGTGTGAAGAGAACTTCCTATAAAAATTTGACACGTGGTTTTCGCTTTGGATAGTTTGGAACACGGGGAAGAGATTTTTAGCGTGAGACGGGATAAAATTAATTTTAAATAAAATTGATATTTTAAAATTAATTTTAATTAAAACTAATTTTAAAGTAATATAATTTATATTTAGATGTTTTATTATTATAAAATTAAATTAAGAATAAAATTTAATATAAGTTTTTATTTAACATAGAATTTACATAAATATTTTATTTTCAAAACTTATATTCTGATTTTTAATTAATTTTCTTGATTTATTTATGAGATTTAAAATTTGAAAGTATGATTTTTTTACAGTGTCTAAAAATTAATGTTATTAAACTTTAAATAAAATACTATGTACGTGTCATAACATGATTAGTGTAGAGGTATAAAATACTTCTCTTTGTTTGGTTTACAAAAGAAAAAAAAAAGTGAAAGAAAAGAAAAAGATAGAAAAGAAAAAGAATAGAAAATGAAATGATTTTTTATTGTTTGTTATAAGAGAAAATGAAAAGAAAGGAAAAATGGATTTTTGTTTTTCCTTTGTTTGATTGTATAAAAAATGAGAAGAAAGAAAAATATAAATTTATAAAATGATATGAATATCCTTAAACAAAATTATTAACCAACAAAATTTAAAAAATGAGTTAACAAATATTATTTTAAAAATACATAAGACTAAAATTGCTATATGAAATGATAGATTAATTATTTTATGAATTAAGTTAAAATAACATAAAAAATAATTTTTATTTCTTATTAACATAAAATTTAATATTTATATAAAAACATATAAGTTATCCTTCCAAAATGTCTGACCTAGCTATTGTTTTTCTATCTATTTTTATAAGGTTATTTTATATTGCATATTTGCATAAACAAAGGATCCTTATAAATAGAATCAAGTTGTAGTGACCAATATAATTTTTTTTATAAATATTAAAGTCTTAAGTTGATAAATCAGTCACACCAAACTATTATGTATATATACATACTGTTGTCTCATGTGAATGCATCAAGTGTTATTTGAAATGGCCCTAGTTCCTCTATAATTACACCAACATCAACAAAAAAATCACCCATCAACTTCTAATTCTTTCAAGACACGTGCATCAATTCGATACATGTAGAGATCATTAAAATGTATTTTGTCAAGGAACATATAATTGTAATGTCTCATTTAGGACTTCAAAAATATTAATATACCTTCAATTGCTTGCAATATGTCTAGCTGATAAACAATAAGCATCAATACTGATTTTAGAGAGAATAAGTCACCAACTGACAACATAATGTATATAAGCTGTAAAATATCCATATTAAAGACACATATTAGAATTATGAAAAATACTTAAATTATTAAGAGTGATTAGAAACACTTCTCTTACTTGAATTTTGCAGTGATAACATCATGCAAATCTTCAACGCCACACATATACCCCAAAAGCAAATGAAGATAGACAAGGTCACAAAACAAAGTTAGCAAGTGATGTCTAGCATTTTTCAGTGTCTACTAATTGTCTCATTAATTGAAGATGCTTACACTTCCTTTGTTGATTTTCCTCATTAATGGGAGTACGTGTGTAGGAGGACGTTATTTTCACTACATACAAAATATAACATAAGAGGATCATTAAGTGCAACACCAAAGTTTCCTTCTTCGACATTTGGAAAAACCATTTTGTCAACCTTGAATAAATGGACTAATAACAAATGAAAAGTTTTTAAACATATTTTAGAAACACAATAAAATAAGTACAAGGATGCATCACAATATAATCAAACAAATTCTAAAAAGCATATCAATGAAGATTGAACAGTACATAGGAAGAAAAAAGAAAAAGAAATGAGGTAATATAGTAATGAAATGACTAACAAATCAAGTAAGTAAGAGTCTTTCCTATTGTCTAATTCTAGTATTTCTCTATGTTTCTATCTAATCCAAAATTACTAATCATGGACACTTGTATTAGACATAGGCAAAACTATTGAAATCGAAAAATC
Organism: Glycine tomentella; assembly: GCA_007407185.1. Classification (NCBI taxonomy): domain Eukaryota; kingdom Viridiplantae; phylum Streptophyta; class Magnoliopsida; order Fabales; family Fabaceae; genus Glycine; species Glycine tomentella. The sequence goes on from PYAF01005901.1 coordinate 1,033,910, forward strand.
TCTTTATTTATAATTAAAAGAGAAACATTTTTAATTCTAATAAAATCTAAAATACATTACAGGAGGAAACATTTCAATTAACACCCTTCACTAAGAGCAGCAACAACCAAGCAAAAAAAAAATACAAGAATCCACAATTGTTGTTTTAGATTTAGTAAAATTCACCACAACTGTTGTTTTATATTTAGTAAATTTTACCAAAAGTATTTTACCTGATAAAACACGAATCCGTTGAAATCACCAGAGACGTCAAAAAGCTCTTTGATTGTCACTGTATGAAAATCATATAAAATTTTGAATATATTAATATATTTTTATAAACTTTAAATTTTTTTTATAAAAACATGAAATAATTATACAATCAAGCAAGCCAATACTTGCAATAAGCAAAGAAAAAGATGTGAAAGGAAAGACTAGTAGTACCAAAGAAAGTGGTTGGATGATATACGAGAAGGGAACCCAACATAACAAATAATAAACATCAAGTAAGTGTCTTGTCGTACAAAAGAAAACCAATATAAAATGTGTTTTCACTTAAAACTAACAACACTTAATTATAAGTTGTCTTGTCCCAAACAAGGTAGTCAGATGAGCCTTCATACTGATCCAGACATTAAAACTTTTACTATATAGGTGATTGATCAATAAGACATGAAAAGTAAATAAAAGAAATATATATGTGTACCATTAAAAGAAACAAACCAGTACAAGAGCCACATTTATACCCAACCTAAACTATACCTATCAGAACCCATCATAACATAGTTTTACAACATTATTATTCAAAATTAATCATACTACAACATATGCATTAAGTATATCAATTTAATTAATCTTTTTCTAATTTTTCAGAATACCCCTAAAGCCCATCACACAATAACAAGCATGAAAAAGGAACATACATCCATGGAGCAACTAAAGGTATATAAGCATTCTATATCTAGCATAAAACAATAAAAAAACTTTCAACAATCCAAAACACCCACTTTGGCCGATTCAAGACAAAACAAAAAATATTGTTTGTTAATTGTAAGACAAAAAAATATAAATAGTGGATTATTTATTATAGAAAATTGTGTTTGAAAAGTGGAATCAAACACAAGATTTGTTCAAAGTTGTTGTGTTATATCATTTATGCTTTATTTCTAGATTGTAATGACTAATGAGATAAAGGTAAACAAGCCCAAGTTTCTGGGGGCAAATGTCAAGTGTGTATTTGTATATTCAAGGTTATTTTCCAAACTTCACTATATTTTAGTTAAAACATAACCATAAACAATTGGTAGTTTTACGTCAAGTACCTTAAATTTTAATACATGATCTAATTGATTATTCTAAAATTTGAAATTCACCCAAATATTACCTATTTTTTAATTAAGTAAAAGCTTAAGCAATTTTGCTTATCTACTCGTACGATGCGGGTTTATGCATAGATTAATAAACTAGTACACTATCACTCAATAGAGTACAAAATGCATTGCATGTAGATGGAGGGGGCATAATATATTCTGAAGTGAACCTAACGAAAATCAGAGGTAATACTGCATAAAACTACGAATCTTTTTACTTTTATTTATATAAAAAAACACAAGATTTAGGAACCAACCATATCATCCCCCAACCAAACAAAATACCCTTTCTTTAGGATTAATCATACTACAAACATATTCATAAAGAATATTTCTTTAATTACCCTTTCTAATTTTCCAGAATACTATACCCATAAACTCACATAAAAGAGCAAAAACAAAACTTTTTTTTTTCAAAATTAATCATACAGAATATTGTACCCCTGAACCTAGATGACAACAAAAACACGAACACAAACAAATACAAAGAAAGAACACCAAAAGTTATATTAATAAGGTATGAGAAAGGGAGAAAAAATATCTCAAATAGAGAAAGAGACACAAAAGCACTCTCCAAGAAAGAGAAATGATAAGCACATTTCAAAATAAAAGAAACCAAAAGTTGTGTAAAAGATAAATTAAAGTCATATGAGGATATTTTAATCTTTTATACATAATTTAAATTTTTTTTCTCTCTTTTCTGTCCAATTTAAGTGGAAAGAATTTTTGGACTGGAACTCACTTTATCTAATTTTTCTCTTTCCCTTTCATCGAAAACAAATGAAAGAAATGAAAAAAAAATATTATCTTTTCTTTCATCTATTTTTTTCTTTAATTTTTCTGTCGAATCAAACAAAGCCTAAGGATTATAAGTTTAGTTTACTCAACCTTTAATTGTTAATTTGACATAGTAATTTGCTAGAATGAATGAAAGATATTAAATAAGTATTTGGTAAATATTTTATATATTATAATTATTTGCAAATATATATAAAATAAATAGTCATTCAAAAATTTTAAAAATTAATTTTAATTCATTAAATAATTAATTATAATTTGAATATATATTTGTATATTTAACGTTAATTAAAAGGTTTGAGTGTTAAATAAAATAATTTAAAATAAATTTTTTTTGACTGAATGATCAATTAGTAATTCTTAACATATTAAATTAAATTATAATTAATAGTCTGAGGTGTATTAAAATCTGTTATTTGAAAAAATCAATTAAAAAAACTAAAATACAATTATACAAGGGAAAAAGTACTTTGCAACAAATTGCACGTTAATTGTTTTACAATAATTATTTAAAAATCTAGAAATTCTCATTTTAAGTTGATTGAAATATTGTTTCACAATAATTATTTAAATTACTATCCTACTTAACACATAACTATTTTTATTTGTCATTTATTATATTTTCAAAATTGTAGTTTACTAGATATAAAATAACCTATCTATAATAGACAATTAAAATGTTATAGTTTGAAATTCATGATTAAAATAAATATATATTTCAAATATTTAAAAAATATTCAAAAACAATATTTTCCCGTGCTCACAACAATCGAATTTTTTAACATATTCAACATTTTTTTTTGAAAGAAACCTTGCGTTAAAAAAAAATATAATAGACCAATGACGCACGAGTGACGACAATTGGATAGGAAGATAGTCTCCTTCCCCCTTTTTTCTTTTCTAGTTTTTGACGCACGAGTGACGTCGGTGAAATATTTCAGCATCGATTTTTTTTAATTACTGTTTCAAAATATAGTGAAATTTTATTTACCAGAAAAGATATTATTGATATTTTTAAGACCACAAAAGCTTTTCAAGTTAATTTTGGACGTTAATTACAGGGCATGTCAGCTTCATAATTAACAGAAGTATTCTCTTTCACCCCCACAAAGAAAGTGAAGTGAGCACATAAAGAGCGATAAAGAGAAAAGAAATATAAAAAATAATGTAATGTAAAAAGAGTAAATATTAAAGAGATACGAGAAAACGAAAATGTAAAAAAAAAAAAAACAACTAAAAGTTAATATATCATTCTATGTTTGGTATAATTAAAAAAATGAAAAGAAATAAAAATTTAAATTTAAACTTGCTAGAAAGTAAAAAAAAATAAATTTGAAGGTGTATTTAGTTTTTATTGTTAAAAATATTTTTAGTTTTTAAAATACAACTGAATAAGGTTATTCGGATAATAAGAGGAAGTGATACAAACGAAAATGAGAGAAAACACATCTTATATTTTTTTTAAGATTTTAAATTACTTATATTAAAAATATTTTTCAAAATATAATAAATATTAGATAAGAAATTAATTATTGAGTAATGTATAATTGTTTTAGAAAATAAAATTTAAAACAAAAACTGAGAAACAATCATACAATTAAAAGGTACAAGGCAATTTTCCTATTTCTTTCGACCTTGTATTTGTGGGTTTTTTTTCTTTATTTAGCAAATGAGGTAGTCAATAAAAAAATTATCATTTGGGGGTAAGTTGTGCCATGTGGCACGACTTTTATTATTTTTTTGAAAAAAAATAAATTGATCGCTAAATTTTGGTCATTAATTTTTATCATTGTTCCAGTCGTTAATATTTTTTACGACATAATTTGTGATCGAAAACATAAATATACAAAAAAAATCACAATATTCTGTTGAAAAAATGTTAAAGACTAAAATAACAATCGATTATTTTTTTTTAAAATAACAATCATTTCACGTAACATGACCTATCCTCAAATTATCCTCAAATGATATTTTTTATTGACTACCCCATTTGGTAAATAATGAATAAAAAGACCTCTAGGGAAAAAAAAAAAAAAAAAACCCTTTCTTTCCCTTCTCCAACTGTGACGACATCCCTTCTCATAGCCATTTCCATTATAGACATTCACTTAAAGACAATGTGACGCGTAGGATTTCACAGAAATAAAAATAGTGCCATTCTTTTGATTCCTTTATCGATACTATCTAATAGTATATTCAATTCATCATCAACTAGGGCAAGTACATTTAAAGATGTGTTTCCAAAAGTTCAAATATGATTTAAAAGTCATATGACTGGTTGAGATTCAGTGAATAGGGATATAATTCGTTAACATTGCACAAGCTGCGTATATAATATTTAAGGATATAACAGCAGTATATATCTCATTTACTACAGGAACTATACATATTTCTTTTATGGTTTTTTAATTTGTTATTTTTAAAATATTATCTGTGGATTTATATAAAATTAAAAATATGTGCAATTTTTATAAATAAAAGATAACAATATATAAAATAAAATAATATTTAAAAGAAGAGACATAGATATAATATTAGAATAGGTAAAATAACATAATAAAAATAAAATTAAACATAATAAAATTTAAATGATAATTTAATATTAAAAAATTGGAATGAGTGGGACATATAGCCTCACAATAAGTTATGATAAATTTACGACATATATATGTAAAAGTATGGCATTATAAAAGGGAACTTATATTCTCTTTTTTTCTTTTTTACTATTTTTTGTATTTTAATTGTATATTTTTAATGTTTTATGTTTTTTGGACGCTAATATGATTTCTTATTTTTAAATTTAACAATCAAATTTTGCAAGAGAAAAAAAAATCCCATATTCTAATCCAAGGATCAACACCAGTAATTCAACGCTAGGCATTGTACTGTTCAACGTCCAACTCTAGAAGTTTTCTCATAGCATCCGACGCTACATTGATAGATATTTGCTATTTTAGAGTGACAAATATTGTCTAGGCATTATAACAATCAATGTTACGCATTGGTAAGCAATGCTAGGCACTTACACATAGGTCATGGTTTAATTTATTTTTTTTTGTACCAAAAGAAATCAATATGATGTTAGGTTTAGTACTATGTGGTTTTAATTTTGACAAACTTTTCGAACTAATTCATACGCTAAGATAGGAAAATTGTGGATCAAAATATAAAAGTCATAATTATAACTAATTAATAACTCAATAAATATATATTAATCTAAAATTATTTATTATCTCATTTATATAAATTAAAATTAATGTAATATAAATATTTAAAAATATATTAAAATATAAATTATTTTATTATCTTATTTTTATTATTCAATTTTGACAAAATTTAACACAAACGATCTTATTAATATATAAATATTTAATATATAAATATAGTTCAACTTGAAATCAATAAAATCATATTTTATATCAAATTATAAAAATTATGTAGTAATTATAAAAATTATATCAATATAATTTAATCTGTTTATCTAACTTAGAAAAGTAAATTTGACTTTATCTAGTATTATGTACAAAACAATGATATCAATGTTCAAGTCCTCGGATGTTTTATGCATTGATGAGGGGCATTAGCGCCCCTTCAAAAGTCATCTTTTTTTGGTTACATCTTTTTTTTTTTACTGTTTTTTATTTATTTATTTATCTTGGTTGTTAACTATGGAGACCATGAAGATTAGTATCACCCGCACATATCTGCCTGACACCCGATTAACTCATTAGCCGCCCAATTCGAAGGGATTTTCGGGTGAAAAGGGGTCATATATTTGTTAGTTTGGGTACATTACGGGTTGAGTTTTTTTTTACCTGACCCCGTTGCACACCCGCCTGCTGCACACCCCTAATCATTATTGCTAACATGTTCTAGTTATTTGCAAAGCCGCTCCACTACTTCATAGTCATGGGACACATCGCTAACATCCACCGTCAAAAAGATTTTTGATACAAGGGATCCTCATGTTTAGATCTAGTGTCCCCATCTTACTCGTCCAACATGATCATTATATTAAATCATCGATTCTGATACCAATATTTGGGCATTTAAGGGGGATAAACACTAAGGGATCTTCACCAATGGGTCATCGAGAAAATCATATAAGTGAGTTTGACACTACATTTCAACCCAAAACCTAAAACTTTGGTTTGTGGATTTTTTCTTCACTTATATGTTGTTCAACTTTCCATTTCTACCCAATACAGGATTTCACTTCACACTTTGATAATTGCTATGCATACTTAATTGGTAAATTTAAATTACATAGCAATTATTTAATTTCTTCTCTTTTAATACTTTTTTTGACTTAAAAAGATAGGAATTTAGCTTCTTTCGAGTTTTTATTCCAAGAATGCTAAAGTTAGTGAATTTACATTGTTTTGGTTTTATTTTTTGTAGAGTTTTGAATTAGAAGTAGAGGTCTAAAAGATGTTGAAGAATTAAAACAGCGTGCTCAGCGCGTGAAGCTAAGTTGAAAGCTAATTGTATCGAGCATTGACGCTAAGTGCGCTCTTGGAGACTTAGCGCATGAGCACTTAAGATAGTTGTACTTTGCATGTGCGCTCAGCGGGCACATGCATGCTTAGCGCACAATCATTTTCAAAAAGTATGATTGTGCAGTATTTTGAAGATTATAAAAATGTGACATTGTGCTTTTGGAGGGAGCTGGTCAGAAAAAGGCACAAAATAGAGAAAAACACACACTTTGGAGTTCTTCTTCTTCCATTTTCTTCTGTGTCCTTTATTCCAATTTTTGTTTTTGAGCCTTTCATGACTATGAGAGGCTAAATTACTCATTGTTGGGAACTTGAAAACCGAACACTCTTTGATGTAATGATCTTTATTATCCATTTAATGTTATTTCAATATTATTGCTTTCTTTTTAAGCTTATTGTCTTGTTTATGGTTTGATCATTCATTCACATGTATGTTATAGGGTCTTAGTCATTGGAAAATGTTTTTACCCTAAGAACTTGAAGGAAATTTTAGGTGACCCATGTATAGGGATAAAATGATGTCATTTAGCCTTGTTTATGCATCTTTATTCTTAACGCAAATTACTTGGTTTAGCTCTTAAGGGATTAGGAGCGAAATTATGTTGTTTAGGCTCTTTCACATGATGAATCATGGTTATAGTATTTTAGTTGATTTTTGAAGATAATAGTTGGAATAACTTTAAATGGTGAAAAATTCTTAACATTGCATCGAGAGTAATTTTGGTAGGCCAAGCACACAACAATTTCACAAATATCTGCACCAAATATCCTTTTCCACCTCCAAGTGTTTGTTTTCTTGTCTCTCGCATCTTGCTCTAGTTTCCTATCTTTAGTTATGGTTGAAGTTTATATTTTGCACTATCACTCTGAAAAGCATTTAGTTTTAGTCACTCATTCGCTTAAAGCTCGGTATATACAAACTCTTAGTACAATCAAAGTCCATGAGGATTCGACACTCGGTCTTACCATTGTAATATTACTTTGACAAATTGGTACACTTTTCAAGGAGTTAACAAGTTTTTGGCACCGTTGCCAAGGACTTTGTTCCTTATGCTTAGTAGTTTGTATATCTTAATTTAAGCATTTATTCTTTGATTTTTTGTCTAAAATTCTGGTTTTGCGATAAGTGTTTGAACCTTGCTAACTTATTTCTCTAGTGCTTTTATTCTTGTATGCGAGGTATAACTTTGAAGGAGGACCTTGTTTCACTTAATCCGGAGATTGAAGCTACTTGTCGAAAAAACAATGCTCATGGAGGAAACAAAAGCAATAAGAGAAGCAAGCTAGGCAAGGATAAAGAGGAGCCTCTTCCTCTCCACCATCTTCGACTCATCCACTTATCTTAGAGGAACCGATGGTGTTCATTCCTCCTCATATCTTTAAGAAGCCTCCAATGGCGGAAGAAAGGCCACCTAGAGTGATGCTTGAAGATTACTCAAGTTCGACAATGCCACAGTACTTCACTAGTATTGTGAGGCCGGAGGTGCAAATGGCCAATATTTCCTATTCATATTCACTCATCCAGTTGATCCAAGGCAACCTTTTTCATGGTCTTTCTAATGAATATCTTTATGCTCATTTGGCCATATACATAGAAATATGTAACACGATCAAGGTATCCAGAGTTCCGGAGGATGACATCCGACTCAACCTATTCTCATTTTCCTTGTCTGGTGAAGCGAAGAGATGGCTACACTTCTTCAAGGGAAATAGTTTGAGAACATGGGAAAAGGTGGTAGAAAAATTCCTCAAGAAATAATTTCTGGAATCCAAAACCACAGAGGAAAAGGCAGAGATTTCATCATTTCATTAATTTTCTGATGAATCTCTTAGTGAGGCCTTAGATCATTTCCATGGTTTGCTCTGCAAGACTCCCATTCATGGGTTTAGTGAGCTAATTCAACTCAATATGTGCATTGATGTCTTACGACCTCATTCCGAACAACTTCTTGATGCCTTTGTCGGTGGTAAAATCAAGTTGAAGACTCTTGATGATGTAAAATATATGAACACTTCATACTTAACCAAGAGAGGGGTGAATTGGTTAGACTTGGTAAATTAAAATTTTCTTAAACAAAATCAGAGTTTTCCCTTAGGATCTTTATCAGTTTTGAAACCAAGAATCCTTATTCAATCAAATGTTCAGTCCAAGATATCCAATAGCTCAAAATTGAATTAATAAAAAAAGCAAGACAATCAAGTTGAACAGAATATAATCGAGAGACAAATCAAGATCAAAGCACATAAAATTTATACTGGTTCACTTCAAACACTATGAAGCTACATCCAGTTTTCTTCCACTCAACACTAGAATGGAGTTCCACTATTGCAATTTTCTGTTCTTACAAGTAATTACAAAGTCTCTCTTTATCCACCCTAGATAAAGTTTAGAAATCTAAAATACTATTAGATTCTTAGAGACAACCCCACTGAGAACACTACTCAACACAAACCTTAGAGAAACTTTATCTCTAGATTACAAGCAAGAAGCCCAATTACAATAAACAATCAAATACAAGTTCACAAAAGAATTACAACCACAAAGTTTAAGGAAAGAAATCACCTGATGATCCAGTGAATGACATGCAAATGAATGAATACAACATATTGAATAATGAAAACAATCTCAGAACATCACTTTCCTTATCCTTTGAAAAGAATCTTCTTGCTTCAAGAATCACTTAACAACCCATAAGTGTTTTAGTGAGAGCAAGAACTCATAGAACCCTGAATATCACTAAGAATGTGTTTAGAAAGCTTATCTATACTCAGAATATGAAATTGATCAAGTTACTAAACAAGCTGAGCAAAGGTTCTATTTATAACAAACTTTCTAACCGTCAGTAATCGATTACATACGCTCCTGTAATCTATTATTTTGCTTATGTAATCGATTATTTCAAGACTGTAATCGAATTTAAACTGTTCAACAAACTTCTGGATATGAGCAACGAACAGAATAATCGATTATTTCGTCTTGTAATCGATTAAGATAGGAAGCTTCATAACTTGAAATACACTACGTAATCGATTACGGATTATTGTGATCGATTAAGACAGGAAGCTTCACAAACTTGAAATACACTATGTAATCGATTACGGATTCTGGTAATCGATTAATGCACCAAAACATGTTAAGCATAGGCATATGATATAATCGATTATTGTCTTTGGTAATCGATTAAGATAGGGAGGTAATTTTTTCTGTTTAGCCCATGTAATCGATTACATCCTGTTGGTAATCGATTAAAATGTTCATTAAGGCAGTTTATATGTGCACCAAGGTAAAATAATCGATTAAATCGATACGTAATCGATTACATTGTTCTTGAAAAGTTTTCCAGAATGGACTAAGAATAAAATAATCGATTTTTATCTTGATGTAATCGATTAAACCAGTAGAAAACTTATTTTTCCAAAAACCTTTGATTTGATTCAAAAGCTTAAATAGTTTTATCAAAGCCTTGTGAATTCTATTTCTTAAACTAAATGACTTAATGAATGATGTGAATGCAATGCACTTGGATCACCAGAAATGCTTCTTCCTTTTACATTTAATCACAAGTTATTCTTCAATACTTCAAGGCATGTTGAAAGCTAAAATCAAGCTTGATTCTTTGTCCATTCTTCAAGTGATTCCTTTGAAACCAACAATCTCCTCCTTTTTGGCTTTAAACGTGCCAAATCTTCATTTGATAAACAGTAAGGCTTGGAGTTAATTATGAATCAATTTGAAGAACATTAAGCTTTGCAAACCTAAAAATTTTCAATGCCTTTGCCAAGAACAAGTGTTAAAAGTATTTGTGATTCAAGTAACATTCAATTACAAGTCATATATATTGATTAGCTTCCTTTTAACATCATAGCTCCCCCCTAAATTTCAGCATCCATTCAGTTCAAGATTTTGGGCAAAAATGAACCAAAAAACAGGGGCAAACAAAGTATTATACAGAACATGCTTAATTATTCACTTATCCCCCTTAGTCAAACATTTCTCCCCCTATTTGGCTTGTTAAAAGGCAAAAACAGTAAAGGCACAATGGATAATGAACTGAAAGTATTATATAAAGCTTGAAGAGAGCTAGTACAAATTGAAATTTAAAAATACTATAGTTCAAATACATAAAAACATAAAATTTAAAGCAAACTACATAAGTCTAGAATTCTACAGATGTATTATCATTCATGTTTGCTTCTATGGAATCTAGCCTTTCCCTAATTTCTTCTAAAGCCTCATGAGTTTCAGCTTTGAAGTCTTCTTGTATCTTAAGCATAAAGTTCATCTTCTCCAGCATCAAGGACTCAAACTGGGAATGGAGAGGCTGTTGAGGATTCCTTTCCTCATCTTCTGAATCCGCAGCAACTTGTTCTTCAACAGCAGCAGCAACAGGAGGGGCTTGACCAACCATGATCCACCCATCAGGGGTTTTCCTCATCTCCATTTTGGTGAGATGCTTCTCCTTGATCAGGCTATTGGAGGAGTTGGTGTTATCAACCACTTCATTTTCAACATCTATGTTGAAGTGGTCAATGAATCTAGAGACAAGCACAGGGTAAGGGAATGGATAATTAACCAATCTCTTAGACTTAAGCATTATTTCTTGAAAGATAGTTCATGGGTATGTTATTCTTCAACCCATAGACCAACTGAAGGTCTTTATCCGTTGCTTGGACATGATTGGTAACCCTTGGTGTGACCACATAGGTGATGATGTACTGGAGGAGTCTATCCTCAGAAGTCTTGGGTCCAGTACCCAATCTATTCCTAAGTCGCATGTGTGGATCATGTAACATCTCCCTATATGTGTCCATTTTGTTGTACCCATTAGGTTTCTCTTTGAATTTTCTCTCCCCCTTACATACTACTCCAGCAATTGTTTCCCACATCTCAGGAGTTATTTCCATTTCAACTCCCTTGACCACAGACTTGAGGTTCCCATTCATAGACCCTTTGGCACAGGTATAGAAAACCTTTACCAAGTCAGGGTAGTAGGTTCCCTTCATCTCAACAAATGCCCTAAGACCTTGGGCTTCTAGATAGGTAGGAAAAGTAAATCTTTCCCTTATGAACCAATCAAGGCTGAGATATTTGGGTGAACTAATGGGCTTGGTTGCATGAAATTGCAGGTAGGTCATTTTGTCATATTCTCTGTTGAACCACAAATCAAGTCTGTTTGGGGGTTGAGGTGGAGGTGGGTTAGAAGAAGACTCTCCTACTTTCCTCTTAGAGGACCTAACCCTTTTTGGTGTAGGGTTTGACATAGTTTCAGGATGTTGTATTGAACACAAGAAGCACTGAAAACTCAGAAGGTTCAAAGAAGAAATAGACAATGGTGCAAATAGTTTGTTGAAGCAATGCATTATTTATAGGCACAAATAAGGCTCTTAACGTTCATAATTTTGAAAAAATAGTTGTTGGTGACAGTTAAGGCACTTCAATGGCCTTGGATTTGCTTTGGATTTGGTTGGGCAGTTACATTTTCAGATAAAAAACTGTCAGAGCACGTTCAACAATATAAATAATCGATTATTTCCTTAAGTAATCGATTATTTCAACACATTTGGGACACAAAAATTACACATAGTAATCAATTATCCCGTGTGGTAATCAATTATTTTTCTACCAGTCAGAGGTAGAAGATGACAAGTAATCGATTATATGCTAATGTAATCGATTATATTGTAGATTTGGGGATTTTATCAAGTATCAGAGCTTTGTGTAATCGATTATTCCATGAAGATAAAAAATTTTAAGCTTGTGGGTAATCGATTACCTTATGGTGGTAATCGATTATTCCAGTGTGACATTTAAACTGGAAATGGATTTTTTTTATATATAATAATCGATTATCCCGATGTGTAATCAATTATTCCAGAGGGAATTAATTTCAGAAACTTGAAGAGTAATCGATTACCAGATCAATGTAAGCGATTACAAGAGCACAACTTGCACACATAATGTGATTTTTTGATTAATGTATCAGAAGTAGAGCATTTTAGCATATCAAATCGAATTTCAATCATTCAATGATGAATGCAGCAGTGAGGCTTCAAATAGTCATGAAAAAGCATACATTTAACCAAGCTAGCATATATTGTTCTCATCAAGAATGCCTAGCATGTTTCTAAGTGCATAAAATCTATCCTTTGGCAAAGGTTTAGTGAATATATCAGCTAGTTGATTATGGGTATCAATGAACTCAACCTTGATGTTACCTTTCTGCACATGATCTCTTATGAAATGATGTCTAATTTCAATGTGCTTGGTCCTTGAGTGCATGACAGGATTCTTTGAAATGTTTATTGCACTTGTGTTGTCACAAAATAATGGTATCTCCTTAAGATCAACTCCATAATCTTGCATTTGTTGCTTAAGCCATAGGCTTTGTGCACAGCAACTCCCAGCTGAGATATATTCAGCCTCAGCAGTTGACAAGGCCACACAAGCTTGTTTCTTGCAATGCCATGATATGAGTGAGCTTCCAAGGAGATGACACGTTCCACTTGTGCTTTTCCTATCAAGTTTACATCCTGCAAAATCAGAATCAGAATATCCAATAATATTTATTGGTGCACCTTTAGGATACCATAGCCCAACTTTGGGTGTTGCCTTGAGGTATTTGATGATCCTTTTAACTGCTGTAAGGTGAGACTCTTTTGGATTTTCTTGATATCTTGCACACAAGCAAACACTTAGCATAATATCTGGTCTACTAGCTATCAAATATAGTAAGGAGCCAATCATTCCTCTATATTTGGATTCATCCACCTTCTTCCCTTTTTCATCTGAATCAAGGTATGTTGAAGTTGCCATAGGAGTTGTAGCATCTTTGCTTTTCTCCATCTCAAACTTCTTGATGACTTCAAGGAAATACTTTGATTGACTGAGGAAAGTTTCATTCTTCATTTGCTTAACTTGAAGTCCTAGAAAAAATGTTAACTCTCCCATCATATACATCTCAAACTCTTTTTGCATAGCTGCAGAAAATTCTTTACAAAGCATTTGATTAGTTGAACCAAAGATAATGTCATCAACATATATTTGAACCAATAGGATATTATCCTTATGCCTCTTGATGAACAAGGTTTTATCAACATTTCCCCTTGCAAAATATTGATCAAGTAGGAACTTACTCAATCTTTCATACCATGATCTTGGAGCTTGTTTCAGACCATAGAGGGACTTTTTCAGTTTAAAAACATGATTAGGATGTTTAAAATCAGAAAAACCTGGAGGTTGTTCAACATATATGTCGTCCTCTATGTAACCATTCAAAAAGGAACTTTTGACATCCATTTGATAAAGTTTGAAATCCGTTAAGCATGCATATGCAAGTAATAGCCTAATTGCTTCCAATCTTGCAACTGAAGCAAAAGTTTCCTCATAGTCAATGCCTTCCTCTTGGTTGTAACCTTTAGCAACCAATCTAGCCTTGTTTCTTACTATGATTCCACTTTCATCAAGTTTGTTCCTAAAAACCCACTTGGTACCAATAGGCTTAATTGATGAAGGTCTAGGAACAAGTTCCCAAACTTCATTTCTTTTGAATTGATTCAGTTCATCATGCATGACATGCATCCAATGTTCATCTTGCAAGGCATGGTTAATATCTTTAGGTTCAATTTGAGATACAAAAGCCATGTCACAACGTAAATTTCTAAGAGAAGAATTAGTAGAGACTCCCTTTGACACTTCACCAATAATATTGTCTAGTGAGAGGTCTCTTGTAGTTCTCCATTCTTTTGGCCTTTGGTTGGAAGTTGATGGAATTGCTTCAGCACTAGGTTCACTTTTCTCATTGATAAATAGTTTCTCAAGCTGGACATTTTGCTCCAATTGACCTGCATCTTCATCACAATCTTTTTCCTCTTTTGAGGGGTTAGATTCATCATAAATTACATGGACAGATTCTTCCATGCACATGGTTCTTTTGTTGAAGACTCTATATGCTTTACTTTGCAATGAATATCCAAGAAAAATGGCTTCATCAACCTTTGCATCAAACTTTCCTAGTGATTCTTTCCCATTATTTAAAACAAAACACTTGCAGCCAAAAGTTCTTAAATGAGAAATATTGGATTTTCTTCCTTTGTATAACTCATAAGGTGTTTTCTTCAAGATGGGTCTTATGAGTAATCTATTTAAAGTGTAACAAACAATGCTTACTGCATCAGCCCAAAAATACTTTGGTAAATTAGTCTCATTTAGAAGTGTTCTTGCACCTTCTTCAAGTGATCTGTTTTTCCTCTCCACAACACCATTTTGTTGAGGTGTTCTTGGAGCTGAAAAGTTGTGGTTAATTCCGTTTTCTTCACAGAATTTTTCAAAATGTTCATTTTGGAATGCTCCAGCATGATTACTTCTAATTGAGATAATTTTACACCCTTTCTCATTTTGAACAAGTTTGGCCAATTTACTGAAAGCATGGAAAGCGTCACTCTTGGATTTCAAAAACAAAGTCCAAATAAATCTAGAGTAGTCATCAACAATAACAAGTCCATAGTAGTTACCACCTAAACTCATGGTTCTAGAAGGACCAAACAAATCAATGTGCAGTAATTCAAGTGGTCTTGAGGTGGAAACAATGTTTTTACTTTGAAAAGAGATTTTGGTTTGTTTCCCCTTTTGACATGCATCACATAGTTTGTCCTTTTCAAATTTGAG
>PYAF01005901.1:1051844-1067075 GCA_007407185.1 Glycine tomentella
CTAGTGATCAAGTAGTATCAAGCGTTAAGTACGGAATAAATTTACCAATAATAAATAGAAAGACTTATGCAAAAATAAATATTAAAAGAGATACTTAAAAGTAGAAGATTACATCCAATCCATAAGAGAAACTAACCAAGCATGGAGAGAACCTCCTTAAGAGAAGAATTGATGAAGGGCCCCATCACCGCTTCTTTCCGGCAGAGTCTCCACACTAAATTTCACTTCTCTCACTTTCTTAACCTACCTAATACTAATATTTAAGAACCTAAACTAAAGAAAAAGCTTAAGAAATAAAGGAAAGAGAAGAATGGAGGTTTGGAAGAAGTAAAGTTGCCTTGGGGGGTGCTTGGGTATTTATAGGAGGTGATCTGCTCGAGTTCACTCGCCCAGGCGATCATTTTTGCCTTTGTTTGGTCGCTTGGGCGAGTTAAAACCAACTTGCAGCCCACTTGCCAAATTGGAGGCCCATTTGCTGTTTCTGCTCGCCCAAGCGAGCAAAATACACTATATTAGCTCGCGTGGGCGAGTTAAAGGTACTCTGGTGGGCTTTTGGGCCTGATTTTGCTTTCTGCACCCCCAGTTTTGCTGTTATGAGTCATTTTTGGGTCTAATTTGCTTTCTGCACCTCCCAGGTTTGCTATGTAAGCCTTCCTTGCTTGCTTTGCTTATTCGGAAATCTACGGAATCTAGCAAAATAAAAAGGAAAGTTGGATGAATCTTCGAGAATCATAAATGCTAAATGCTAAATATAAACTAACTAGATTAGGGCAAATTTTTATAAATATTCTTAGTTAAAACACAAGATAAGTGCCTTAAATGTAATCCAAATTTCACTAAGATATAATACTTATCATAAACAAAGCAAGACAATCAAGTTGAATAGAATATAATCAAGAGACAAATCAAGATCAAAGCACACAAAATTTATACTGGTTCACTTCAAACACTATGAAGCTACATCCAGTTTTCTTTCACTCAACACTAGAATGGAGTTCCACTATTACAATTTTCTGTTCTTACAAGTAATTACAAAGTCTCTCTTTATCCACCCTAGATAAAGTTCAGAAATCTAAAACACTATTAGATTCTTAGAGACAACCCCACTGAGAACACTACTCAGCACAACCCCTAGAGAAACTTTATCTCTAGATTACAAGCAAGAAACCCAATTACAATAGACAATCAAATACAAGTTCACAAAAGGATTACAACCACAAAGTTTAAGAAAAGAAATCACCTGACGATCCAGTGAATGACATGCAAATGAATGAATACAACAAATTGAATAATGAAAACAATCTCAGTACATCACTTTCCTTATCCTTTGAAAAGAATCTTCTTGCTTCAAGAATCACTTAACAACCCATAAGTGTTTTAGTGAGAGCAAGAACTCATAGAACCCTGAATATCACTAAGAATGTGTTTAGAAAGCTTATCTATACTCAGAATACGAAATTGATCAAGTTACGAAACAAGCTGAGCAAAGGTTCTATTTATAACAAACAAACAGAATAATCGATTATTCCATCTTGTAATCGATTAAGACAGGAAGCTTCACAAACTTGAAATACACTATGTAATCGATTATGGATTCTGGTAATCGATTAATGCAGCAAAACATGTTAAGCATAGGCATATGATATAATCGGTTACTGTCTTTGGTAATCGATTAAGACATGGAGATAACTTTTTCTGTTTAGCCTATGTAATCGATTACAGCTCGTTGGTAATCGATTAAAATGTTCATCAAGGCAGTTTATATGTGAACCAAGGTAAAATAATCGATTAAACCGATACATAATCGATTACATTGTTCTTGAAAAGTTTTCCAGAATGCACTAAGAACAAAATAATCGATTCTTATCTTGATGTAATCGATTAAACCAGTAGAAAACTTATTTTTCCAAAAACCTTTGATTCAAAAACTTAAACAGTTTTATCAAAGCCTTGTGAATTCTATTTCTTAAACTAATTGACTTAATGAATGATGTGAATGCAATACACTTGGATCAACAGAAATGCTTCTTCCTTTTACATTTAATCACAAGTTATTCTTCAATACTTCAAGGCATGTTGAAAGCTAAAACCAAGCTTGATTCTTTGTCCATTCTTCAAGTGATTCCTTTGAAACCAACAAATGAAGCCATGGAGCTTATTGAGAACATGGCAACTAGTGATCATGCCATCCTCCGTCATATAGCATATACTCCCACAAAGAAGAGACTTCTTGAACTCACCTCTCAAGATGCACTATTAGCTCAAAACAAGCTTCTTGCAAAGCAAATTGAAACCCTCACGGACACACTCAACAAGCTTCCACAACAACTGCATTCCCTTCTATCGACTCAATCTTCTACTATTCAAGTTGGAGGATGCACTTTATGTTGTGGGGCTCATGAGGTGGGGTTATGCATGGTTTAAGAAGAAGTATCTAAGGAGGTCAATTACATGGCAAACCAAAATTGTCAAGGTTATAATCAGGGAGGAAATCAAGGCTATCATCAAGGTGGCAATTTCTCTCAAAATCAAGGTCAAGGTTGGAGATTCCATCTGGAGAACAACTTTAACAAGGATCAAAGGGGTCCATCCAATCGACCTCCTAATCAAGGTTTTAATCTATATGAGAGAACTACAAAGCTTGAGGATACCTTAACAAAATTTATGCAAGTCTCTATCTCAAACCACAAGAGCATGAAGTTGGCATTCAAAAACCTTGAAGTACAAGTAAGCAACTTGCCAAGCAACTTGTGATGAAGTCCAATGGAAATTTTAAGGATAAAACCAAGAAGACTCCCAAGGAGAAATGTAAGGTTGTGCTTACAACAAGCAAAAAGAATGAGGGTCTTGGTGAGGAGTTAGTGGAGGGGGTAGTAGAACATGTGAGTGATGAGGAGGGAGATGTAGGAGAGAAAGAAAAAGGTTGAGAATAAAGAGAGAAAAATAATTGCTGAAAATGTAGAAAAAATGAGAAAAATGAAGAAAAAGAAAAATATAGTTGTAAGGAGGGAGATGGTGAGGTCTTAGCTTCTAAGACCACGATTCAAATGGCAAGGGAGTGACCCTACCAAGTATTTCCCTTATCCCTTGGTACCATCAAAGAAGGTGAAATAATGCCATTTTGCAAGGTTTCTCGATATCTTCAAGAAGTTGGAGATCACCATTCCTTTTGGTGAAGCTCTTCAACATATGTCAATCTACACTAAATTCTTGAAGGACCTCCTTACTAAGAAAGGCAAATACATCAACAATGAGAGCATAGTAGTGGAAGCCAATTATAGTGCAGTGATTCAAATAATCTTGCCACAAAAATTCAAAGATCCTGAAAATGTGACCATTCCGTGCTCAATTGGGACTATGTCTATAGGGAAAACTCTCATTGATCTAGGGCAAGTATCAACTTGATGTCTTTTTCAATGTGCCGAAGAATTGGGAACTTGAAGATAATGTCAACTCGGATGACTCTTCAACTGGTGGATCGCTCTATCGCTAGACCTTATGGTGTCGTTGAAGATGTCCTTTTGAAAGTTTAGAAGTTCACATTCCCGGTGCATTTTGTTATCATGGACATTGAAGAAGATTCAAATATGCATTTGATTTTGGGAAGACCATTTATGCTCACTGCTAAATGTGTTGTTGACATGAGAAATGGTAATCTTGAAATGAGTGTAGAGGACCAAAAAGTGACCTTCAATCTCTTTGAAGCAATGAAGCATCCTAGTGATAGCAAAACTTGCTTTAGAGTGGAGGCTATTGAACATGAAGTAGACTGTGTTGTGCAACAATTCACCATGCATTCACCTCTTGAAAAAGCCGTAGTGAATGCCATCGAATGCCTCACAAATGAAGAAGAGAAATATCTCAAGGCTTGCTTGGAAGATCTGGATAAATTGAAGGAAATTTCTCCAGGGGAATATGCTTTTGAGGAGCTGAAAAATGATATTCATTTAGAGAAACCTAAGGTACAGTTAAAGGTTCTACTTTCTCACCTTAAGTATGTTTTTCTGGAAGAGGAAGATGCAAAATCAACCGACAATAGAAATTCTTTATCTCCAAATGAAGAAGCTCAATTGGTGGAGGTACTCTCGAAGCATAAAGCGACGATCGGATGACAGATCTCCGATCTCGAGGGGATTAGTCCATCATATTGCATACACAAGATCATGATGGAAGCTGACTATAGACCGATGAGGCAACCTCAAAAGAGACTAGATCAACCTTGGTTTGAGTCAACTTTAGTCGAGAGGTATTTGAGGAGATCTTATGGCCTAAGACAATCCCTTCTTAGACCATGAAATGACATTTTTCCCAATTCAACACAAGATTGGTTTCCACACACTATGTCAACACTAATTCAAGGTTGGATAAGCAATGATCGAAAGAGGAGCCAAATACTTAAAAAACATACATGAAGACCTCAATGCACTTCTCCACAAGATCAACAAAAATGGCTAGCATGCATATTTGAAAGGTGGCAAGGGCATTACATAACCCAAATGGCATCCTTCTATAAAAAAAGACATTGAATGGACATGTGAAGGTGATCTTCTCTTGATCTTTAAGATCCATTACTACCTGATTATACCCCAAGTAACCATCCAAGAAAAAATGAAAGGCTTGTCCAGCTTGCCGTTCCAACATCTGGTCCATGAATAGTAAAGGAAAATTATCCTTCCTTGTGGCATCATTGAGCTTGCGGTTCGAATATAGGAATAATTAAACCAAGGTTGATCAATCAAAGACAAGAAGGGCTGTGAAAATCTAGTAGTTGATCATTTTTCTAGATTGGTGAATGAATAAGTCACTTTTGAGGAGAAAGATATTTGTGATGAATTTCTAGATGAGTCTTTGTTGTGGTGAGTGAGAGGCCTTGGTTTGCGGACATTGCCAATTTCAAAGCAGCTGGTGTTAGTCTTGATGATCTCAATATTGGCATTAGAGGAAGAAGTTTCAACGGGATGCTCATTGCTATGTGTGGGATGACCCTCATCTATTTAAAATTGGAGCAAATAATTTGTTGAAGAGGTGTGTCACCAAAGAGGAGCCCAAAAGTATATTGTGACATTTCCATAATTCACCTTATGGAGGACACGAGAATGGAGAGTAGACTGCTGCAAAAGTGCTATTGTTTGGGTTCTTTTGGCCTTGTGCCTTCAAGGATGCTCATGAGCATGTGCAACATTGTGATCAATGCCAAAGAACAGAGAAGGCATTTCCAGGAGGAATAACATGCCCCTACAAAATATTATTGAGGTGGAGGTGTTTTATTGTCGGGGCTTTGATTTTGTAGGCCCCTATCATCATCATACACTAATGATTACATTCTGGTGGCTATTGATTATATCTTCAAATGGGTGGAAGTTGTTTCTACTCAGAAAGGTTATGCCAAAATTGTCGTCAAGTTTCTCAAGAAGAACATCTTCTCCCGTATTGGAGTCCCAAGAGTGCTCATCAGTAATGGTGAATCACATTTTTGCAATGCACAACTGCAAAAGGTTTTAGGGAATTACAATGTGAGACACAAAGTAGCTTCTCCCTACCACCCCCAGACCAATGGCCAAGCTGAGGTGTCTAATAGGAAACTGAAGAAGATCCTTGAGAAGATAGTTGCTTCTTCAAGAAAGGATTATGCTGCAAAGTTGGCTAATGCCATGTGGGCTTATCGAATTGCCTTTAAGACCTTGATTGGTCAGTCTCTCTTCTAAATGGTATATGGAAAAACTTGTCATCTTCCAGTGGAAATGGAGCATAAGGATTATTGGGCTCTCAAGTTCTTGAATTTTGATGAGTCATTGTCTAGGGCAGATAAAAAATTGCAGCTGCTGGAATTGGAATAAATGAGGTTTATTGCCTATGAGTCATCTAAGCTTTACAAGTAAAAGATGAAGACTTATCATGACAAGAAGATTGTGAAGAAGAATTTCCAACCAGGGCAACAAGTCTTGTTGTTCAACTTCAGACTCAAATTATTTCTGGGCAAGCTCAAGTCTAACTTGTTTGGTCCATTCACAATCAAAGAGGTCAAGTTGTTGCATCTCTTGGCAAGTATACCGATCGTTCCAAGTAATAAAATGATAAGTAGAATATCGTCTCACAAGGATTGAAGCACCAAATTTTATCACAACTATTATCTAGAAGTTGGATGACTAAATGTTTTAATGGAAGTGTGTATTGTATCAGTAAGGAAAACTAAAGACAAGATTCAAGAATCAATAAGAATTCAAGACAAGAGTAATGGTTTAAGGAAATATGAGAATCAGTTGTAGCCAGGGCCAACTCACCTTCTAATTACCCATTTTCTTTAACTTGGATTGATTACCACATTCAATTACTCTAGTTATTCAAATAATGCATTTTCATATGAAAGGCAGTTAAATCCTAATTCCTTAGTGAATTTAACCCTTTAACCCACTTAAAGATCCTAATTCCTTAGTAATCTCTCTTAGATTAAGCATTAAGTTGGATGCACCAAATCATCTGCAATCATACATTTCTATTCCTAGATAACGTAAAGATTGTTACTTTACCGCATTTAGAAATTAAAACCCCAATATTCCTATTGTGAACCCTAACCCTCAGAACCTTATCAGAGTGATCAAGTCTAATAAAGATATATTCCATTCAAAGCAAAGGAAAGTAAAATAACTTGGCATAAAAGAACAATAGAAACCAATCCAACCAAAAAGGGGCTTACATTAGGTTTGTGACCCTAACTACAATAAGGAACTAGCCAGGCATATGCATGTCTGACCTCAAAAGCATAAAACAAAGCTTGCTCAGCTGAAGAACTTCAAAGAGAAAGAAGAAGAGAAGCATCTCTTCAATCTTGGTCTTCAATCCCTTGACCTAGCAAGAACACTCTCCAAGCTTTCCTTCTCTTTGTTTCTAATATTTTGGAAGTGTGTCAAAAAGTCCCTTCTCTCAGCTATGTGCGTTCCTTTGTATACTTAGGTAATTAAATCCCCCAAAATACCCTCAGCAGAGTGCACAGTGAAATAAAACAGCTAAATCCCGTGTCACTCGCGCCACTCGCGTGGATTCCCACGTTGATCGCGCAACCACATAACAAGCCTGGAGCTGGTCACGCCACATCTCACGCCATTCACGCAGTTTGGCAGAGAGTTATATAACACAATTCCTTACTTGGTGTGGGTTGCGCAGTCCCCGCACGGTTCGCATGACTTGACAAAGGATTACACTTAAATATTTGCTTTTGACGCAGAACGCGTCAATTCCGCGCGGTTGGCACGGGAACCTTTGCTTGGAATTTCTTGATCTTTCTCTCTTCACTTCTTTTCTTGGTTTTCTACTATGAAAATGCATAAAATGAGTGAGAGTATGATTGAAAAGGAATAATCAATACTTCCAGCAGATGTAGATAATTTATTGCTCTTTTGTGATTAATTCCTTGCTTCTTTTAGCTTGGAAAACATTATATGCTAGACACATATCAAATAATTCCTAGATTTAGATGTTGATGTCCTCAGCAATAAACAAGATTTCACAATAGAAAGCAAGGATCAAATCCTCAAGCACAATATTGCATAAGCAATCTCAGAATTTACTATGCTAAGCATGACTAATTTCCATATCAAACTTTAAACAATGCTTTTCAATTCCATCACATATCAAAGTCTAACTTGACTACCCCTCACCAAGATATAACATTCACTCATCACTCAAGTGTTTGTGTATTATCATAATCTTTCAATCCACCACTGCTAAAGCACTACCATAGGCTTGATCCTATTCTCAAGTTCCTAAAGATGAGAAACATAAACACATGCATAAACTGATCAAAAGGTCTTGATAAGGTTGTAACTTGGTCAGGCTTAAGGGTAGGAATATTTGGGAAGTAGCTGAACAATCATTGAGATTGGAACACTGATATTCTTTAGACTGATTCAGATCTCATCTTGGATTTTTACTCCACTACTTCTTCTTAGAATTTTCATTCCTTTCTTTTTACTTTTCTTCTCATTGCATTTTCTTTCTTTTCTTTTCCTCTTTTGAACTTACTTGTAGATAGTTCTTTTCTCTCCTTCTATCATTTAACTTCTAGTGGAGTTCACCTTGATCTCATTCTTCTTCTTTTTAAACCAATCAAGCATTCCAATCTCAATTAAGGTAATTCAATGAACATGGTTTAAGCAATTCATCAGGTACTTGAATAGAAAAGTCTCAGGCTCAAAGGGTTAGCAATGGAAAAATTTTCAGGTAGGTTAATTTGGCCAAGACTAACAAAATAAAATGCCTTTATCATATCAAAATATGAATGCATCAGTAAAGAAACAGAGCAAGTTCTAGAGTACTACTACAGTGAGGTCTCTCTAAACAAAATATTTTTTGTATAGGCTCAATCCTTACAGGCTACGATATCAAGCTAGACTCTTTTGATTTCAAATCAAGCATCATTTTCTATTTCAACATGCAAATCAGACAAACAAGCAGTCATAATCTCAATTCATGTTCTATGCAAAATCATGCCAGAAGTTTCATGTCACACATGTTTCCTAAAAATTCAGTCAAATTTGACTGATTTGGCACATCTAAATCTGAGACATGCTTCTAGAGAATTATCTAATATGTACTCCTAAAAGTTAAAAATTAGACTCAAGATTAAACATAATGGTTAAAATACTAATTGATAAACAAAATTCCTGTTAGACATCCTTTGTTCCTCTGAATGTGATTCAATGTGATTCAAAAGGGAGGGGGAAGTTTCTCAATCACTAACAATTTAGCCTCGTCAACCTCTATCCCTTTTTCAGAAATTTTGTGGCCTAGAACAATGCCATTACGTACCATAAAATGACACTTTTCCCAGTTTAAAACAAGATTTGTCTCTTGACATCTTTTCAATACCTTAGCAAAATTAACTAAGCATGAATCAAAACAAGACCCAAAAACAGAAAAATCATCCATAAATACCTCTAAGCATTTTTCTAGCATATCAGAGAAGATAGAAAGCATACACCTTTGAAATGTTGCAGGCCCATTACTGAGGCCAAATGGCATCCTTCTGTAGGCGAAGACTCCGAATGGACATATGAAAGCTGTCTTATCCTGATCTTCAGGTGCTACTAGAATTTGATTGTAGCCGGAGTATCCATCCAAAAAGCAATAATAGGCATGGCCGACTAACCTTTCTAGCATCTGATCAATGAAAGGGAGTGGGAAGTGGTCCTTCATTATAGCATCATTGAGTCTCTTGTAGTTCACGCAATCCTCCACCCAGTAATAGTTATAGTGGGAATTAATTCATTATTGCCATTCTGAACCACAGTCACTCCACCTTTCTTTTGGAACAGTTTGAACTGGACTCACCCATACAGTATCGGAGATTGGGATAATCATCCTCGCATCCAATAGTTTCACCACTTCTTGTCGAACTACCTCTTTCATGGTGGGGTTGAGTCTTCTCCTCACTGGTTTTACATTATCTTTCATCAGTATTTTGTGAGTGCAGAAGGAAGGATTGATGCCCTTCAAATCAGAGATAGGCCACCCAATGGCAGTCTTGTGCTCCTTAAGCACCTTTAGTAACTTCTCTTCTTCAGCTATAAACAACCCTTTCTTGATGATGACTGGGTATGTCTCTTTATCTCCCAAGAACACATACTTTAGAGTTTCAGGCAACTCATTCAACACTATTTTTTGTGCTCCAATTACTATGTCAGTTTCCTTCTTTTCTAGCACCTCCACTGCTACCTCAAGCTCTTCTTGTGGAGTATCTATGTCTCGGGCTTCCATCTCCTCTTTAAACTTTTGATCAATGGATTTCTTTGTATGCACCACTGCTTCCAAGACATCAAGTATGAAGCAGTCATTCTTTTCAAATGAGTTTTTCATAAAATCAAAGACATTAAATGTGATCGTTGTTGCGAACACGGCAAGTGCACCGCTCGTTTCAAGTAATAAAGTGGGTAAGTAGAGTATCGTTCTCCACAGGGATTGGGGTGAAATTCACAGTAATATTCAGTCAATGCAATTGGAAAATAAAAAGAAATTATTTGTGAAGAATTGTTGTGTGTTGAATGTTTGAAAGTAAAAACAGACTATAAAGGAAATGCAGTAAATAAATTGGAGTGTTACCAATGGAAGAAACAATTGTGGTCAGGCACAATTCCCTTTGATTCCTACCTCTTTCACTTAACTGGTTACAACATTTGCTTACTTAAATGATATATCTTTCCTATTTTCATAAATCCTAATTTCTTAGCAATTTAGCCCTTTAACAAGAATCCTAATTCCTTAGTGATTCCTATCAAGCATATAAAAGACTATAACACACAGTTTGCTTATTTTTGATTGTTCAGAGAATAAATCTTTCCTACTCTAGTTAATCCCTAATTCCTTAGTGAATTAACCCTCTAACCTGAATCGAAGACCTAATTCCTTAGTGAAGTCTATCAAGTTAAGCATTTAAAAGACTATATTATAAGGTTCTGCAGCCACGCATCCCTATCCCTAGGTAATGAATAACTATTATTTTACTAAGGTTAGAAATTAGAACCCCAACGTCCCCATTGCGAATCCTAACTCTAAATACCTAAATAGAATGGCCAATTCCAAATAAGAATAAAACAATGAAGAACAGAGTAAAATAAAACAATCAAGAAATTCTCATTCAATACCAGTTAAGTTACAGAGGAGTTCACATCAGTTCATGGCCTTCCCACAATACAAAGTTTAGCCCAACATAGCCCTCAAGAATACAAAAACTGTTGAATAATTCATGATTTTGCTGTAACCCTAGCCTTGCTTCTTGAAATCCAGAGGTTTATAATGATGAAATATGAGTTTCTCTGGATGATAGATGATATTCCGAGTCACTAATTCAGTCCCCAGAAGCCTTCTTTTATAGAATGATTTAATTAAAGTAATAAAGCCTTTTTCTGTGCCAAATCTCGCATCAGATAAATTAATTAAGGAAACAGGATCTTTACGGCGCGATTCGTGCGAAGTCCCGCGCTGATCGCGCGGATTGCTCGAATGGATGGCGCTGATAGCGTGAAACTCCACGCTGATAGCGTGGAGTCTTCGAGCTGAAGGGTTGATGCTGGGCTTCTGGCGCTACTGGCGCGAAGTCCCGTGCTGATCGCACGACTTATTCGAATCTGATGCTTGTTGTTTTTCACTTGGCGCAACTCACGTGGGATCTGGCGCGATCCGCGCGAGACCTTGAACTCAGTTTTTTTCTTTCTTTTTGCTTAATCCTCCTCTTTTTGTCCTAAATTGCACATATGGTAATGAAATGAGATTAAATCAAACTTAATACTAAACTAACCTATTCTAATCTATTTTCTTAATCATTTAACTAAATTATAACCTAAAACTAGCCTAAAACTAAGATGTGTTTGCAACACATCAATCAATTCCCAGATTTGAAAGTTGCTGTGCCCAGCAACAGAAAGAATTCAAGAATAAGCAAGAATCAATGATCAAACTAAACCACAAGATACAATCCTAGAATCATCATGCTATGTATGATCAAATTCAAATCAAAGTTTTCCATGGTACTTTCAATGCTGTCAATTCATGAGAGTACTTGAGTATTCCTCACAAAGTTGTGTTTAATCCACTCATTCACTCAAGTGTATTAGGCTATGATTGCTCTCTTACTCAACAATGTCACAGCACTACCACAAGCTTGAAAATATTCTCAACAGCTGCAAGCACGACTTGATCAAAAGGTCTTTTCGGCTTGTAACTTGGCTGGGCTAAGGGTAGGAAATTCTTTGGATAAGTAGCTTTCAAGAGGCTAGATCCAGTCCCTAATTCCAATTCTTGTGGTCATTCATGTTTCTTGTCTTCCTTTTCAAAACCTGGTACTTTATTCAACACTTTTATTCTAAATAAAACAGAACAATAAACTTCTTTTTGATTTTGGATTTTTTTTAAAATAAAGTAAACATAAACAAAATTGAACAATTACTACAGCTTCTCAAATTTCCAGCTGATGGATTTATTGTTTTCCAACTTGGACTATGCTTGTTTATTCCTGTTCTTCACAACCAATTGGATTCACTTGTGTTCTTTCATACCTTGATGGACAATTCCCTGTTATTCTACTGTTATAGACTTATATCAAACCTTTTCTAGCCTCAGGGAAGTAGGTCAAACGGATGTGGCTCTGATTTGGTTAATTTGAAATGAAAAGCTTAGGCTCAAATAAGGTACAAATGGAAAAATAATTGAAGGTGAGTCATTTTGGCTCTAGTTTCAGAAGAAAAATCTGCCTTAATCATATCAAGTCACACCTGCATCCAGAGAAACAATTCAAGTTCTAGAGTACCATGAAATTGGAGTCTCTCAGAAAGAAAAATTTACCGTTGTTTGGCTCAAATCCTCACAGGTGTTCAAACTCAAGTCAATCTCAGCTGACTTTATTTCAAGCATCATTTCAACTTCAACATGCATTTCACATACCAACAATCATAATTCTATTCATGTATCATGCAGTTCATGCTCTGTTTCATCTCATCAAGCTTTTATCAGAGAAATCCTACGCATTGCTGTGTCCATTCACTTTTTATTCTGAAAAATCTGATGTGCTGCTTATTTATTTTTATTTTTGAAAAAAAAATTCTGTTAGACGTCATTTGTTCCTTGATTGTGATTTGTGAAATAATGCGTAACGACCATTCCCAAATTTATATGTTGCTGTCCCCAGCAACCACAAATAAGGTCACAACACTTTGGAAAAATTTCAGCATTATTTAGAAAATCGCGTCCAACTCGAAACATTGATCTAAACAGCTTTTATTTGCAACTATGAATCAGAAACTGTACTATATATATATATATATATATATATGCAGAAATATAAAGTGCAGAATGTAATGTAATGTCTAATGCAGAATCCAAAATAAAACTAAAAAAATAGAAAACATAAAATAAAATAATCATGTTCACTCCTCTCCCTCTCTCATCAGCAACTGCAGCCTCTGTAGTCTGAGGAGGCTCAGGAATAGATGCCTCTGCCTCTGCTGCAGCTGAAGGTCCAGGAGGAATAGTAGCTGGTGGTGCTGATGGTGGTGGAATCTGGTACTCAGAGGGTGAAATGCGCAAGTGTCTGCAAATGGCTCCAAGCATGCTAGTCTGCTAGGAAAGCTGAGTCCTGACAAACTCCTGGAAGGCCAAATAAGTGGCAGAATCTGTGTAGAGCGGCTCATGTCCAGGAGTGGTGGAAGAAGCTGTGACTGGTGGTGGTTGAATCTCTGTTGGCTGTGCTGGCTGGGGAGCCTCTGGTGCTGGTGCATCTCTGGGACTGCGGGTTGCGAGCTCCTCAGGTTTGAGCTTCGAAGCTCGGAGGACCTGTTCATCGACTACTGTCCCCATGGCGTCCAAATAGGTCTTGTGGCTCATGAGTGATGATATAGGGACGTCCATGGGCTCGTCATCATCAATGTCCACACCCGCATGTCGACATAGATGCAGAATAAAGGAGGAATGCGCCAGCCAGGACTTGCTGCTAGCGTCCTGTATCATGTGAAGAATACGGTTAGAAATAAGGTGAGAAATGTAGAGGTTACCTTCACCTCAGAGGGTGTAAAGCAAGGCGGCCCTCTCAACATTCACATCAGTCATGTTTGTAGAAGGGATGACTGTGTGGTTAATGAACTGATGCCAGAAAGCTGCATCTCCAACTAAATCATGCTTCCGCAGCTTTTCTGGTATGTAATCAAGCCCTGGTTTGGGCTTCCAAGCATTGTAGAGGCCTGTAATGGCCCTGCGGATGGTGGTAATAAGCTGAGGGACGTCGTCCCTATACAACTTTGTCAAAGCGTCAGGCTGCATCCTCATATACAAGTGGCTGAAGTCGTATCTTCCAAAAGGATCATAGCTGGTGTCCAAGAAGCGCTCAATTGCCTTCTCATCAAAGGAAACTTGGACACCCCTCACCCATGAGAGTCTGCTACGTGCGACTGTATCGGGATCAACATTAGCCAAAAATTCCTTCAAAATAGTGCTGGAACTAAGCTCGGGGAAACTAACTAAGTGCTGCCACTGTCGCCTGAGAATGACTTCCCGCACTGGGTTCCCTTCCGGAAGCGTGTCCCAAAGGATTTTCTTTTCTGATATAATTTTCTTTGGGAGGTACCAGGAGTCAAATTTTTCTTGGCATTCTGGAAATCTGAATCTACCCTCATCATAATCTGACATTCTGGCCCTCTTGCTACCTGCTGCAGCAGTAGCCTTCTTCTTGTCCTTGGCCACTTGTTTTCCCTAAAAATCAGAACCAATTCCAGATATATAGGCATTATCCAATGAATTCAATTCCCAGATTTGTTTCCTTTAGTGGGCCAGATCAAACACAACACGAACAACATTACTGTTAAGCACAAGGTGTTGGCTGATCAAACATTTATATTACTGAGGTGTGAGGTTTTTAGAAAAACGAATATTACAATTAGTCACACAACCTCAAACATTTCAGGTACCTACAATTCAATTACATGCATATGACTAGCCACAGGTATCAGAGAATAATCAATAAGTTACAATGGATGGCAAATTGGGATTCCCAGATTTACACTTTTGAAACAATAAGTAAAACAATGCAGTAGAATCAAATTAGGTAAATTCAATCACAGCACCAATATCATTTTTAATGAATTGAAATTTCCAACAACAATACAGTGATCATCATATGGACAATATAAACATACTTCACCCAACCAGTTGGTTCAACACTCATTCACAATTGTTCAGTGAAACGCCCATTTTAGGTGTCTTACATATACCAAATCAGACACAATTCAATCATATTATTCAC
Organism: Glycine tomentella; assembly: GCA_007407185.1. NCBI lineage: Eukaryota > Viridiplantae > Streptophyta > Magnoliopsida > Fabales > Fabaceae > Glycine > Glycine tomentella. Next base: position 1,066,627 of record PYAF01005901.1, read on the forward strand.
ACTTTGCTTCAAAATTATCATTTGGATCAATAATCAATATGCACATTATGACAACTAAATGAGTAACTTAATCTGATTCCCAGATTTAGTTCATGACAATATCCAACCACACAATTTTGAATCATTTCCGGCAAGCACTATCACAACATTGATCATGTAATAACAGCAATTCAAATATCCAGTATGTAGTTACCTGCAGATTTACCATTTGATCCCAACATACATAAGATCCATAATCATGCATTTTAGCACACTTTAGAACCCAAAACATGCTTGATCATTCCAGATTCATATTCAAAGTCACTGATTCATAACAAGCAAGTGCAAAGCTTAATGTATTCAATTAATCCCCACAGCACTTATATGATTAATATCAACAATTCAAATCTTGAAACCATTCATTCATACTAAGGTCACCATGATTGTGGCCCTCAAACATGAAAAATCAA
>PYAF01005901.1:1072264-1091977 GCA_007407185.1 Glycine tomentella
TGCTTCATGGCATCAAACACATTAAAGACAACAGATTCATCATTTAATCTTAACTCAAGCTTTCCCTGCTCTACATCTATCAAGGCCCTAGCAGTGGCTAAAAAGGACCTTCCTAACAGCAGAGGGATTTCACTTTCACCCTCCATATCTAACACAATAAAATCAGCAGGGAATATAAATTTATCTACTTTCACTAGCATATCTTCAATTACTCCAGATGGTTTCCTCAAAGATCTATCTGCTAATTGCAAGGAAACTCTAGTTGGTTTAAGTTCAGATATGCCTAGGGACTTACACATTGATAATAGCATGAGATTTATACTAGCCCCTAAATCACACAGTGCTTTCCCTACATTTATATTTCCTATGGCTATAGGGATATTAAAACTTCCAGGATCTTTCAATTTAGGGGGAAGTTTCCTCTGAATTATTACACTGCACTCCTCAGTGAGTGCTATGGTTTCACAATCTTGCAGCTTATGTTTCTTAGATAAAAGTTCCTTCATGAATTTTGCATAGTTAGGCATATTGGCTAATGCCTCAACAAATGGAATATTAATATGTAACTTCTTAAACATGTCTAGGAACCTGGCAAATTGCTGCTTCTAAAGTTGTTGTTTGGTCTGCACCGGATATGGAGGTTTTTCAAGCGAGAAAAGTCCCACTTCTTTGGTTGAGGTGCAGAATTCTGCTCATCCAAATTTTCTGCAGCTTTTTCCTTTGTTGGTTCAGCTGCTGCATTTTTCTTCTCAGTTTCCCTTTTTCTTACCTCAGGCCTTTCTGGTGTAGTTAATACCTTACCACTTCTGGTTGTGATAGCCTTGGCATGTTCCCTTGGGTTTATAATTGTGTCACTTGGGAACTGGCCTGGTGGTCTTTCATCCAACTGTCTTGCAAGTTGACCAATCTGATTTTCTAGGTTTCTGATGGAAGCATCTTGGTTGGTTCTGTGAGCTCTTGTTTCAGCCATAAAGGTATTGGTTGCTTGGATATGTTCTGTTGTTGTTTTGGACAGCTGCAACACTACCTTTTCTAGTTCAGAGATGTCTTTGTTTGGAATAGGAGGGGGCTGCAAGTAGTTATTGGACTTGTAGTCCAAACCACCTCCCTGAAATCTCCTTTGATAGTTATTTCCTGCAGAAAAATTGTTATTTCTTTGATAGGACTGCTGCTGATATGGTTGTTGCTGCCTTTGATCATTCCAAACACCATTCACCTGCACAGGGTCAGCACCAACAAGAATAGGGCAAACATTAGACTCATGCTCACCTTGGCAGTACTCACAGATCACATGAGGTTGGCTGGCTGCAACTTGGGCTGCAGAGACTTGTAATTTGTCAATTTTCTCAGTCAATTTGGCCAGCTGTTGGGCCAAGATTTTTTGCTCTGCAAGCATGGCATCATTGCTGGACAGCTGGATTGGTTCTCTCTTTGGCTGAATGGTAGTGCTTTCATTTTCATTCTGGGCCAGAGAATTAATTAGCTCATATGTCTGAGCTGCAGTTTTTGACCTTATTGTACCCCCTGCTGCAACATTAACAATCATGCGTGATTCAGGAGTCATAACATTAAAGAAAATACGTACCTGCTTACCCACAGGCATGTCATATTGTGGGCATCTCCTGATCAATTCTTGGAACCTGTTCCAAGCAGCACACAAGGATTCTCTTCCATTCTGAGTGAAGTTGGTAATTTCATTTACCAACCTGTTGTATTTATCCATGGAAAAGTATTGGGCAAAAAATCTTGAGACTAAGTCGTCCCAAGTTGAGATGCTATTGGAAGTTTGTCGGTTCAGCCATCTTAATGCATTTCCCTTAACAGCAAAAGGGAATAGGCTTATTCTCACAGCACCATCTGAGACCCCTTGGTGTCTGATAGTGTCACAGATCCTGAGGAATCTGTCAATGAAGTCATGTGGGTCTTCAAAATCCTCTCCTCCAAACTGACTGCGTTCCACCAAAGCTATCAATGAAGGATTTATATCAAGATGATTAGCTTGTATTGTTGGTCTCACAATGCTGGAGTTAGGTCTTGTGAACATAGGGGCCAGAATATCCCCCATTAGTTCATCTTCTGGTTTCGGTTGATTATTTCTTTCTTCAGCCATCTCTGCCTCTGACTCTAATTCAGGAATTGAATCAAAGTCAAAGTTTTCAACTTCTCTCCTTCTTTGTCTGGCTAGTCTCCTTTGGACGGTTCTTTCAATTTCAGGATCGAACTGTAAATCCTCAGGGTTAACTGAACCTCGCATAAAACTTAGAGAAGCGGTGAGTAACAAAAATTCCAATCACAAGGATTAAAATTACTATAAAAATCAGTTTACCAATCCCCGACAACGGCGCCAAAAACTTGTTGCGAACACGGTAAGTGCACCACTCATTTCAAGTAATAAAGTGGGTAAGTAGAGTATCGTTCTCCACAGGGATTGGGGTGAAATTCACAGTAATATTCAGTCAATGCAATTGAAAAATAAAAAGAAATTATTTGTGAAGAATTGTTGTGTGTTGAATGTTTGAAAGTAAAAACAGACTATAAAGGAAATGCAGTAAATAAATTGGAGTGTTACCAATGGAAGAAACAATTGTGGTCAGGTACAATTCCCTTTGATTCCTACCTCTTTCACTTAACTGGTTACAACATTTGCTTACTTAAATAATATATCTTTCCTATTTTCGTAAATCCTAATTTCTTAGCAATTTAGCCCTTTAACAAGAATCCTAATTCCTTAGGGATTCCTATCAAGCATATAAAAGACTATAACACAGTTTGCTTATTTTTTATTGTTCAGAGAATAAATCTTTCCTACTCTAGTTAATCCCTAATTCCTTAGTGAATTAACACTCTAACCTGAATCGAAGACCTAATTCCTTAGTGAAGTCTATCAAGTTAAGCATTTAAAAGACTATATTATAAGGTTCTGCAGCCACGCATCCCTATCCCTAGGTAATGAATAACTATTATTTTACTAAGGTCAGAAATTAGAACCCCAACGTCCCCATTGCGAATCCTAACTCTAAATACCTAAATAGAATGGCCAATTCCAAATAAGAATAAAACAGTGAAGAACAGAGTAAAATAAAACAATCAAGAAATTCTCATTCAATACCAGTTAAGTTACAGAGGAGTTCATATCAGTTCATGGCCTTCCCACAATACAAAGTTTAGCCCAACATAGCCCTCAAGAATACAAAAACTATTGAATAATTCATGATTTTGCTGTAACCCTAGCCTTGCTTCTTGAAATCCAGAGGTTTAGAATGATGAAATATGAGTTTCTCTGGATGATAGATGATATTCCGAGTCACTAATTCAGTCCCCAGAAGCCTTCTTTTATAGAATGATTTAATTAAAGTAATAAAGCCTTTTTCTGTGCCAAATCTCGCAACAGATAAATTAATTAAGGAAACAGGATCTTTACGGCGCGATTCGCGCAGATGCCCGCGCTGTTCGCGCGGATTGCTCGAATGGATGGCGCTGATAGCGTGAAACTCCACGCTGATAGCGTGGAGTCTTCGAGCTGAAGGGTTGATGCTGGGCTTCTGGCGCTACTGGCGCGAAGTCCCGTGCTGATCGCGCGGCTTATTCGAATCTGATGCTTGTTGTTTTTCACTTGGCGTGACTCGCGTGGGATCTGGCGCGACCCGCGCGAGACCTTGAACTCAGTTTTTTTCTTTTTTTTTGCTTAATCCTCCTCTTTTTGTCCTGAAATTGCACATATGGTAATGAAATGAGATTAAATCAAACTTAATACTAAACTAACCTATTCTAATCTATTTTCTTAATCATTTAACTAAATTATAACCTAAAACTAGCCTAAAACTAAGATGTGTTTGCAACACATCAATCGTCTCATCATCCATCCAGAGCTTTAGCTTTTCTTTCTCTACATCAATAATGGCTTGAGCAGTAGCCAAGAATGACCTACCCAAAAAGAAGGGGTATCTCACTCTCCTTCTCCATATCCAAGACAACGAAATCAGCGGGGAAAATGAACTTGTCAACCTTAACAAGAACATCCTCAATGACTCCATTAGGTTTCCTTAAAGATCGATCCGCAAGTTGGAGAGAGACCATAGTAGGTTTTAATTCAGAGATTCCCAAAGATTTGCACACTAACAAGTGCATTAAGTTGATACTTGCTCCGAGATCACACAATGCCCGACCAACATTGATGTTGCCTATTGCAATCTGGATGTTGAAACTCCTTGGATCTCAATGCTTTGGTGGAAACTTCTTTTGAATTATGGCACTGCACTCCTCAGTAAGTGCTATTGTCTCACATTCCTGCAACTTATGCTTTCTAGACAATAAATTTTTCATGAATTTAGCATAGTTAGGCATGTTAGCTAAAGCTTCAACAAAAGGAATATTCATTTGCAACTTCTTAAATACATCTAAAAACCTGGCATATTGTTGTTTCTGAGCCTGTTGCTTGAGCTTCATAGGATATGGTAGTTTCTCAAAATGAGAGAAATCCATTGGTTTCTTAGAAGCTGCAGCAGGTTTCTCCTTTTCCTCTTCCTTGCCTGCAGGTGTTTCCACTTCCTCTTCTCACTCAATAGCTTTAGTGGTTTCATCTTCAACCTTTTTCTGCATCACTATAGGCTTCTCTTGAGGCGTGATTACAATTCCACTCCTTGTAGTGATTGCCTTGACCATGATCCCTTGGATTTACTATGGTATTACTAGGGAACTACCCTTAAGGCCTTTCAGCAAGCTGTCTTGATAATTGACCAATATGATTTTCCAAATTTTGGATGAAAGCATCTTGATTTTGATGATGAGCTCTTGTCTCATTTATGAATGCATTAGTAACCTGGATATGATCATTGGTAGTCCTTGTTAACTGTAGCATGGCTTTCTCCAATTCAGATGGCTCTTTAGGTGTAATATATGGAGGTTGGAGCTAATTTGTAATCTAAACCTCCTCCCTGGATCCTCCTCTGATAATTATTTCCTAAAGCATTATTCTGATTTCTTTGGTAATTTTGTTAGGGCCTTTAATCATACCAAACTTCATTCACTTGAATTGGATCAGCTCCTACCAGTGCAGGACATTCATTGGATTCATCGTCTCCTTGGCAGTACTCACAGACAACTGAGTTCGGTCTGATTGATGAAGCCTTGAGCTATAGAAACTTGGAGTTTATCAAATTTTTCATTAAGCCCGGCTAACTGCTGTGACAAGAGTTTCTGCTCAGTTAACATGGAATCACTGCTCCCTAGTTGAATAACTTCTTGCTTAGCCTGAGCTGTAATACTTTCATTTTCATTCCTTGCCAATGAATCGATCAACTCATAAATTTGAACTGTTGATTTGATAGAACCTCCAGCTGCACCATTTACAATCAGTCTTGATTTAGGTGTCATTCCATTGAAGAAAATTCGCACTTTTTTCCCAACTGGCATATCATATTGAGGACATCTCCTAAGCAGTTCTTGGAATCTATTCCAAGCTGCACACAACGTTTCTCCTTGCTGTTGAGTGAAATTAGTGATCTCATTCACCAACCTGTTGTACTTCTCCATGGAGAAAAATTGAGCAAAGAACTTGGCAGCCAACTCATCCCAAGTAGTGATGCTATTAGAAGCTTGTCTATCTAGCCACCTGAGAGCTTTTCCTTTAACAGCAAAAGAAAACAATCGCAGTCTTATTGCATCATCTATCACTCCTTGATGTCATATAGTATCACAGATTCTTATAAATCTGTCTGCAAAGTCATGAGGATCCTCATCATCCTCTCCCCCTAACTGGCTTCGCTCCACCAAAGTGATTAATGACGGATGGATGTCAAAGTTATTGGCTTGAATTGGTGGTCTGACAATGCTAGAGGTTGGCCTGGTAAAAAGTGGAGCCAGGATATCCTCCATCAATTCATCCTCTGGTAGCCATCTCTAGTTCTATTTCAGACTGTGAACTAGATGTTTCTGCTTCCTTCCTTTGCTTGGCTAGCTTTCTGTTTCTCTTTTTAGTCTTTTCTATTTCAGGATCATACTGTAGAGTTGTAGGATAAACTATACCTCACATAAACTCAGAAAGCAGATAAGTAACAAAAATAAATCCAATCTTAAAGATCAAGAGTTATTATAAAATTGGCGTTTACAATCCCCAGCAACGGCGCCCAAAACTTGTTGCATCTCTCGGCAAGTATACCGATCGTTCCAAGTAATAAAATGATAAGTAGAATATCGTCCCACAAGGATAGAAACACCAAAACATATCACAACTATTATCTAGAAGTTGGATGACTAAATGTTTTAATGGAAGTGTATATTGTATCTTGAAGTAAGGAAAACTAAAGACAAGATTCAAGAATCGATAAGAATTCAAGACAAGAGTAATGATTTAAGGAAATATAAGAATCAGTTGTAGCCAGGGCACACTCACCTTCTGATTACCCACTTTCTTTAACTTGGATTGATTACTACATTCAATTACTCTAGTTATTTAGATAATGCATTTTCATACGAAAGGCAGTTAAATCCTAATTCCTTAGTAATCTCTCTTAGATTAAGCATTAAGTTGGATGCACCAAATCATCTGCAATCATGTATTTTTATTCCTGGATAACATATAGATTGTTACTTTACTGTAGTCAGAAATTAAAACCCCAATATTCCTATTGTGAACCCTGACCCTCAGAACCTTATCAGAGTGATCAAGTCTAATAAAGATATATTCCATTCAAAGCAAACTAAAGTAAAATAACTTGGCATAAAAGAACAATAGAAACCAATCCAACCAAAAATGGGCTTACATTAGGTTTGTGACCCTAACTACAATAAGGATCTAGCTAAACATATGCATGTCTGACCTCAAAAGCACAAAACAAAGCTTGCTCAGATGAAGAACATCAAAGAGAAAGAAGAAGAGAAGCATCTCTTCAATCTTGGTCTTCAATCCCTTGACCTAGCAAGAACACTCTCCAAGCTTTCCTTCTCTTTGTTTCTAATATTTTGGAAGTGTGTCAAAAAGTTCCTTCTCTCAACTATGTGCATTCCTTTGTATACTTAGGGAATTAAATCCCCCAAAATACCCTCAGCAGAGTGCACAATGAAATAAAATAGCTGAATCCCATGTCGCTCGTGCCACTTACGCAGATTCCCGCACTGATCGCGCAACCACATAAAAAGCCTAGAGCTGGTCGTGCCACATCTCACGCCATTCGTGCGGTTTGGCAGAGAGTTATATAACACGATTCCTTACTTGGCACGGGTTGCGCCAGTCCTCGCGTGGTTCGCGTGACTTGGCAGAGGGTTAACACTTAAATATTTGCCTTTGACGCAGAATGCGCCAATTCCGTGCGGTTGGCGTGGGAATCTTTGCTTGGCATTTCTTGATCGTGCTCTCTTCACTTCTTTTCTTGGTTTTCTACTATGAAAATGCATAAAATGAGTGAGAGTATGATTGAAAAGGAATAATCAATACTTCCAGCAGATGTAGATAATTTATTTCTCTTTTGTGATTAATTCCTTTCTTCTTTTAGCTTGGAAAGCATTATATGCTAGACGCATATCACAAGCCCTATGGGGTTGTTGAGTTGATGGATCCTTCTTCCACTTAATTAGAGTAAAGTTGGATTGTCAATGGTGAGAGGTTAAAGGTGTACAATGGAGGAGATATCGAGAAATTGACCACCATCGTTCATCTCCAAGATCCTTGATGATGCCACACGACAGGCTAGTGACGTTAATGAAGCACTTACTGGGAGGCAACCCAAGATCTCTTCTCTTTTCCTCATATTTAGATTGGTTAGAATGTTTGTGTTAGTATATGGTTGTGTTTGCATGTGGCTTTCTTCTTTTTGTCTGTGCACTAAGCGTGCAAGTGCGCGCTTATTGCACCTACGTTGTTTCTGAACATTATGCTTTTCTCGCTAAGCCTGCATGTGCACTTAGCCCAAAAATATCCGATTTGTAATTTCCTTATTTGGGCTAAGTGCACAACTGGAGGCTAAGCGAGCCAATCTCACTCGCGAAGCCTACAGTGCTCGCTAAGCAGATGTTGCAGAACAAAATTCTTCTGTAAATCTCGCTAAGTCGGACAAGTGCGCTAAGCCCAATGATATTTATGGAGTTTCAATTAAGCTTATTGGGCTTAGTGTGCAAGTTTGTGCTCAACACACAACCTCCTTTAAAAAAATGTTAATTTCATAATTTCTTTTTTTTTATTATTTTTGTTTATTTTAAAATTTAGGGGGAGGGGAACTTAAGAGTCAGTAGCAGTTGTGACTTCAGGCTTAGTGCAAGGCTTGCACTAAGCGCACATGTCATAACTGCATCTGGAGTTACCATAACTGCTCAAAATCTCTTTATGCTAACTTTCTCTCTCTTTTCTCCCCAACCTAATCCCTTTTCCCCACCACTGTTGTGTTGTCTTCTACTCACCTTCACACGTTCTCATGTCCCATCTTCATGTTCCATTTGCTTTGTTTAGATCGTGTTGCCATTGCTTCTTTTAATCGTTGCGCAAGTACTTGTCTTCCTTCTCCTTTTATTTTCTTTATTGTTAATTATGTTTATTGTTGTTGTCTTGTTAATTTCTTTTTTTTCTTGCACCCTTTTACTATTCATATTCTAGTTACTACCGTTAGTGTTTGTGCACATTTACATGTTTTGCATCCTTGTTCATATATGTATGCTTCTTGCAATCTTTGTTGCTAGAAATCGCTCCACTCGCTAAGTCCACATTGCACGCTTAGCGAGTTTGAGTTTTGGGTTTTCAGTTTCAGTTAAATGTTACATATTGATGTGTGTGATGTTTTCCAGCTATATTGTTGATGGATATGTGTCTAATCGTGTCTATGTTGTGTTGGTATGCTATTTGATGTGTGCGAATTCCTTTGTTTTTTTTTTTTGTATGTTGTTGTATCTTTTCATTTTTGGAAACCCATTTTATTTTTCTGCATTTATGAACTTTCTTTTTATTTATGCAGTTTACATTCAATTTTTAATTTAACATGATAGTTACTAGTTTGGTTTAGTTACTAGTACATTTTTGTTGACGTTGATAGTTAACACTTGCATGGTTATGATAATCATTGTTGTTTTGGGGCATGTCTTGGATGAAGTTGATTGCATTGATGGTTTTTGCGTGCTTGTCGATTGTGTTTTGGAAATTGTGATTTTCGAGTAAACACGCGTTGTCGTTGAGTGTTAGTTTTATAAATTGAATGCATGTGAGTTAATTTGGTTTTATAAATTGAATGCACCTTGGTCCAACCACGTTGTGCTCACATGAGGGTAAAAACAAAAATTTTCGATGCGGAAACATAGACCATCTATGCACCTCATGTGTGTGTGCTTAGGAATTAACCATTGAAACACGTTGGGATTTTAGAAATACCTTTATCACTTGAAGGCTCAAAGAAGATTACGCCCTCGAATGGGGATCCACACGGTTATCTCCTTCTTTCAAGTGAGAACTTCTTCTTCTCCTTGATTCCTCCTTCTCCTTGGTGGCTTGCCAGGTGCATGCAAGGTGTGAGGCTTTCAAGTATTTGGTTTCTTTTCTCAAGACTATGAAGGTACCTTGAGGTCAGGTGAAGGGGCAACAAAAGCTGAGAGAAGATAAGGTAGAGGGAAAACTCGAACTTGATTCAAAACCAAGATAGGAAGGGGCAACATTTTTCTCTCTCTCAATCCTCCCCACATAGGCGCCTATTTAAGGTGAGATAAGGTTGTTGCATTGCATTATCCTCTCACTCCAAATCAGCCCCAGTTTGTTGAGAATTTCAAAATTCAAGATGTTACTAGAACATCCTTGAGTTTGTTCTACTCTTGCAAGACTTGAATTCAAAATTCAAGTGAATGGATCCTATTCATTTGTTGCAGATAATTTGAAAACGAATTTATCAAGATCCTCTCGTCAAAATCGCCTCTTTCTCTCTCTCATCCCTCCAAAGTTTGTTGCAACAAAACTCATTTGAATTATGAATTCAAATGAATAATGTCGTTGAGAGAATCTTTATCCAATCTTTATTGGATAATTCATTTAGATAATTTAAATTATCCTTAACAACCTAACCTCATAGAATTTAAAAGTCAAATTCAAATTTGAAATTTGAAATTTAAATTCAAATATAAATTCAATCTTATCCCAGTTCATAATTTGAATTTGAATTCGAATTCAAATTTTCAAATTTCAAATTTCAAATTTAAATTTCGAATTTGCCCAAAACTTGTTTTGGTCAAGTCAACTCCTTTACTTACTCGGATTCATGACCCAAGGCCCATCGGGCCTGTCAACACATTTGGGACCATTAGTGGAAAAACCAATTTCACCACTTATGCCCCAAATAGGACGCATGATTCAAGTGGGCTTGAAGTGCAACTCTAACCCAATTTAACTCATAGTCTTGATAAAGCCCAATAACTAATTATTGGCCCAAACTCGCTATAACTTGCAACAAAGAATAAACTTTGTGTGTGAGCCATTAGGCTCAATTAGTCAATGACATAAATAAACTTGGACCAATTAAACTCTTTTAACAGGCCCAATTCATTTAATAACCACATAAGACACTAGCAATGCTTTACACCCCAGAAATAATTGAGTTGATCAAGTGATCTGCCTTTCTAATTTGGATACCGTGTCTCCATCATCGCTCACATTGTCATTCACATTTAGTTGAGAGCAAGGATAAAGTATCATATCTCTTTATTGACTAAATACAGCTTTTCACAGGAACTAGGAATCTTCTTCTATTGACTCTAAGACAGATCATGACTCCTCATGATCTCTTCCTTTGCATAGATTCTCGAGTTAATTAGAAGTCATCCAAGCCCTACCAGTCTTGTGAATGAATAATCCCTCATAAGGGATTGTGAGTCCTTTTGGCATGTCCATCTATACTCATGTATTCAGGTTATACCCAAGAGTACACTGTTCTCCCCATTTTCAGGCAGATAGAATCGTACAGTCAAAGTATAACCCTAGGACATAGTATTCGATGACATCCTCAAGTCTAGGACGATCCGTACTATCAAATGATGAGAGAATTACAAATCCAATGATATTTTAAAGAATCCTTGTGGAGTCTCTCGACGGGTCAGTTCAGTGCCATCTGTTCCCTAACAGATCCATCCACGACATCATCTAAGGCATCATCATGCCTGCATTCCATGAGGTCCCTACCTTGTATCTCTATACAAGTAGAAGATGTCATACTAGTCTTATTGAGATCATCAATGCCCATTCAAGACGAGGAAATAGCTTTAGGCAATAGACATGTAGTGTCCTCGAATCCTCATGATCATGATCCCTATCATAGATCCTCGAGTGTACATTTGTTCTATTCCTAGGGCCTTTATCTTTAAACGCATATTACTATAAATATAAGTAAAACATAAATATGATAAAAATAATGTTTGCTCTTATTAATCATGAAATAATAAATAGTACAAGGTGTTCAGTTGATAAATCACCACATGTATGATAGAAAATTATTGTGAAAGAAAAGATATACTCTTCATGTTATCAATGTGAGTCGTGTGCACCTTTACTGTCAGAGAACGATTGGTTTTGCTTTCCTAATTTTGCATGATTCTTGAATTGTTTGAGTGCATACATGATGTGGACATGATCAAGGCCTTGTTGGGTTAATTTATTTTCAGTCACTTAGCCAAAAAGTCAACTTTATGTGAAATGAATGTTGAATCCCTTGTACCCCCTTTGAGCTTAAACAGTCAATAAATTTTTCTCGAACCTTAGACCAAAATGCAATGATGTTCACCTTACGTTAGGGAATAGGAGAGCATCACTTATTGATTTAGGCAAATTTTTTTCCAAATTTGGGGGAGTTATATTGGTAAGACTCTTGTGCAGGGATGTGAGGAAGTAGCACACAATTGGAAAAGAACTACAATGTATCTTTTGGTGTTCAAAAAAATCTGGAAATAAGAACTAGAAAGAGAATTCATAACAAAGATCCTCTGTGTGCTGTCAATATATTGTGATGTAAATAAAAAGTGGGGAGATCAAAGAAAGAGTGATTGCCTCTTAAGCAAGTAGGAATTAGTGAGTGCTCTTTTAGAACCCTAAGTATTTTAAATTCCAAGAAAAACCATAAATTCTTTGTTAGCCTAACCACGTAATAAAGTCCTTAGTGATTCATGTTGTGTATGTGCAATTGCATTGAATGAGATGATGTGAAAAGTTGGGATTTGTGATTCAATCGAGTTTGAATGAAAGACACTGAAACACCTGTGTGCTTGAGAGAAACACTGACCTTGAGAGGAGTGAAGCATGGTTTGCTATTTCCTTGAGGGTCATGGTTGCTAACCTTTGCAATCTTTGAGTGCATTCTTTGTATGATTCCATTATGTAAACCATAGCAAGTGTGAACTTTAGGATCAAAAATTGAAATTGTTTTGGAAAGTATGCAATTATCTCAGTTGTTATGATTAATTTTCATCCCTGATGTCGTCATTAATCTAACCTAGCGTAATATTAGTTTACTTTTGCTTAAGGACAAGCAAAGCTTTAAATTTCGGGGAGTTTGATAATTGTTATGCATACTTAGTTTGTACATTTAAATTACGTAGCAATTATCCAATTTATTCTCTTTTAATGTTTCTTTTGACTTAAAAAGATAGGAATTTAGCTTCTTATGAGTTTTTATCCTGAGAATGCTAAAGTTAGTGAATTTACAGTGTTTTGGTTCTATTTTTGTAGAGTTTTGACATAGCAACAGAGGTCTGGAAGACACTGAAGAATTAGAGCAACGCACTCAACGTGCTAGTACACGATCAACGCGTGAAGGCAAGCTGGAAGCCAGTAGTATCGAGCATGAGCTCTAAGCGCGCGCTTAGAGGCTTAGCGCATGGGCACTTAAGACAGTTGTACTTTGCATGTGCCCTGAACACACATGTAGGCTTAGCTCACAGACATATTTTAAAAGCATGATTGTGCAGCATTTTGAATATTATAAAAAGGTAGCGCTGTGCTTGTGGTGGAAGCTGGTAAAAAAAAGGAAGCACAAACACCCACTTTGGAGTTCTTCTTCCATTTCTGATGTTCCATTTTTTGTTTTTGAGCCTCCTATGACTCTAAGAGGCTAAATTACCCATTGTTGGGGACTTGGATACCAAACACTCTTTGATGTAATGATCTTTACTATCCATTTAATGTTATTTCTGTAACGACCTAAAATTTTGTACTGATTTTTATAAATTTTATTATTACTTTTATTAGAGTTAAATTTTTAAGAAGCGTATATTAGTAAATATTCTAAAATGTAAAACTTACAAAAGATTTGAGACTAATATATTATACATAATCACAATTCTCGTTACAAAAGTCAATATTATACAGACACAATATTTTCCATACTCCAGCCTAATTTATATCTTCCTTCATACATCACCACTAATCCAGAGCATCAAGGAAACTGACCATTGTTGTCATCTAAAAAAAAAAAAACAAACCTAGTGAGAAATAAAAATTTCTCAGTAGGCAAAGCTAAACCACCGAACACGTTAGTACATTAGTAAATCATCAATATATTCAAACAAAATCCATAAAATTATGCAACTATATGAATGCATGAAATGAACTATCCCAAGGTGCAAATGGCCTCTACATATCGTACTGTATGTAGCTACACCTCGTACTAGATGTAGACACTGCGATCGTCTTATGCAAACATGCATGAATTTTGCCATGTATCTGTACCTAGGTACTACATATCGTACTGTAAGTAGTATCAGATTCTGTTTCATAAAATCTCGTACTGGACTTGGAAACATGAATCAACCTATCATCATATCAATATCATTTCATAATAAAATCCATAAGCAAAATACATATCCCTTATGGAAAATATTTTCATCATACCATCATACGTACCATAAGTATGGTTAAACCACCATACCTTAATCAATTAAGAATCATTACCAACTTAGGCATGACCAGAGAATATCCTCAACTACAAAAAATTTTCACAATAAAAGATTTGATCCTAGTATGCATCTTTATTCTCTTTTCACCTACCACCTCACTACTTAATCCTCAAAATTGAATCATTCTAGTATTTGAACCATTTATCTACATACCATTCAACCTCTACTTCTAAAAATTAATTCAAAACATTTCCATAAAAATATAAACAAACAGCCCTAATATCATCAAAATCATCTTCAAAAGATCATCAAATGGGCTTCCATACATCATTATTTATGCTAATAAATCATCACCTATCCTATGGCTTAAATCAACATATTCTCATCAAAGAATATCCTTGAAATAACATGAAATTCAAGCCTAAATGATAACCATAAATCTACCTAATAAAGCATATGAATTAATCCAAACCATTAATTAACTAGAGATTTAAGCTTAGCCTACCTCAAGTGAGTTTGAGTCTTGAAAATGGAATGGAATAATGGCTTCCTTCCTCGGGAAATCCTCTATGAATTTGAAGTCTTGATATCTTTCTACTAAGCTTTGTCAAAACTCTTCCTAAGATTGCTAGCTTCACACGTTATTTCTTCAAGGTGGTGGAGTCTTTTCTTACTTGTTTTAAGCTTTAAAAAGGAAGGATGAAAGTGAAATGAAGGTGATATGAGGGAGAGAGAGTCTTCACGTGAATTGGGTAGGGGTGTCTTGAAAATGGCTTGCACTTAAGGCCCCCCTCCTTTATATAGTGTTTAGAAAATGATATAATATTCATGGACATTTTTACCCTTCCTAACTTAATTTCCTTCATTTAGTTCCATCCTAACTTATTTACCTTCATTTAGTTTCATCCTAACTTAATTACTTCTTGTTCCTTTAGATTCTAACTAGGTTCATGATGACTTCCTTACTTTATAAGAAAAAATCTTCTAAGTTCATCATGTGCCATACAAATGTCCTTCCACTTGTATTCATCCTATGGCTTGTCTTTCCAAGTGGCTATTCAAGAAACTTCTCCTCCCTTCTACACTATGCTTCACGTGATTCATCAAGATAAAGGAGAGGAAGACAAATTTTTCTTCTTTTCATGCTACATGTGTCATTTTTGATGATGAAGAAAAACCTAGTTTCAAATATGGCTTCACACATGGTATTTTCTAGTAGGAAGTCAAGTTTGATTTGAACTCTTCTACCTAAAAGTAATATTGAATAATAGAACTCTAGATATTCCTAGAAATTGATCTCTATGACATTTTAAATTAATCACAAGCAATCTATACAGAGTGCTATATATAAACCTTATATACAAGACCGCTCTTTATCTTAATTCTGATTGGTTCATACCACTTCTGACCATCAAAATTACTAAACTATTTTATTAAATAGGTCTATACATCCTATAATTAAGAGAAAATTTCATAGATTCTATTTATCATTTTTCCATATTTTTCTGATGTTTGAATTCTCTTGAATAAAGTCTCAAAGTTGTTATCTTATAAAATTTATAGAAATTCTATTCTAGAGTTTTCTGTCACAAAATATTTTGATACTCTGTCAGCCAAGAATACTCTGTAATTTCATCAAGTTTCCACAAAATGTCTAAAGATATTTGGGCATTTCTGGCGTAAGAGCATTTTGGTAATTTTGTCATTCATCTTAGGGGTATTATTGTCATTTCTAAAATATCGAAGGGTATTTTTGTAATTTTTACCTTAAGGGTATTCTTGTAATTTCTACTTCAAGGAAAGAGTGATATAGTCATTTTTTTAAACATGTTTGTATCCAAGTATCATCACACTTCCACAATTCAATTAAATATGAATTCAAGATATAATTTTGAGGATGTTACAATTTCAATAGTATTGCTTTCTTTTTAAGCTTATTGTCTTGTTTATGGTTTAATCATCCATTGATAAGTGCCATATCTTAGTGAAAATCGAGTTACATTTAAGGCACTTATCTTATGTTTTGACTAAGAATACCTATCAAAATTTGCCCTAATCTAGTTAGTTTATATTGAACACTTAGCAATTGTGTTTCTCGAAGATTCATCCAAACTTTCTTTTTTATTTTTGCTAGTGTTCGTGAATTCTAAAGCTTCCGTAACTTCAAAGCAAGCAAAAATGACTAATAGAAGAAAATCTGGGAGGTGCATCAAGCAATTCAACCCAAAAGCCCAAAAGAAGCTTCTACAGGTGCATTTAACTCGCCCGGGCGAGTTAACAAAGTGCATTCTGGTCGCCTGGGCGAGTAACACATCAACTGGGACACTTGCAAAGCAACTTGGACATGCAACTTGGACCTTAACTCGCCCAGGCGAGTAAAACATGCATAAAATGGTCGCTTGGGCGAGTGAACTCGAGCAGATCCACCTCTATAAATAGCCATGCACCCCCTAAAGGCAAAACACCTCTTGCTACTCAAATTCTCTCTTCTCCCTTGTCCCAAGCTTGTTCTTAAGCTTCATGTTTTTTTATTTTTTTTTAGTGGAGAATTTAGGCTAGTGAGACAGGGAAAATTAGTGTGGATACTCTGCCGAAACGGAAAGCAATGATGAATCCTTTCACTGATTTTTCTAAGGAGGTTCTGTCCATGCTTGGCTAGCTTCTTTCAAAGGATTGGATGTAATCTTCTTACCCTTATAGTATTTCTTTTACTATTTATTTATGCATAAGTCTTTTCTATTTAATATTGGTAAATTTATTCTGTACTTAACGCTTGATTCTACTTTATCAATAGTTTCATGAAATAAGGTTCTAAGTTTAACTGGGAAGTACGCTTAAAACTTGAATTGGATAAATTTACTTTTTACGTTACGTTGCTAGGAATAGGGCATAACGTTTAGATTGCAAATAGCACGCGAATATGATCGTAATGCTGGGGTATTTATTTCATATTCGAGGGATCGATATTTGATAAATATTCTTAGGATTCTCAAATGCGAGGGATCGATTTGGGGTGATTTTATGTGTGCATTAATAATAAAATAAAATAACTTATGCATGGTAATATTAATTGAATACTAAGGGTATGAACGATGAAATCCAATCCTACGTTCTTAACTTAATCAAATTCGTTTTATTAGTTTTCGTAATCCTTCGTAGTTTTCCGTAATCACTCGTAATCTTCCGTACTAAATTTATTATTTCCGTTTCTTCTAAATTTTCATGATTTTTGTTAATCCAACACTACATGAAGCGCCGTTCACACTCGTTGTACATAACTATTAAACTGTTAAGCTTTATTTGAATTAACTGAGTAAAAATCAAGTCCCTGTGGAGACGAACTTTATATAAATTTTGTAACTTACAACGACAATTGGTACGCTTGCCAAAAGTCTAACAAGTTTTTGGCTCCGTTGCCGGGGATTTGAATTTTTACTTAGTTCTTTTAGATTTAATTTATCAGTTTAGTAGGACTTTTTCTTATTTTACTTTAGTTTTGATTTTGTATATAAATTTTGTTTTATTTTAACTTCGATGCTTACGGGATATTGTAGTTTGTTCTTCTTCCTTTATGCGAGGTAAGTTTTCTACAGATAAACTTTTGTTTGACCCGAAATCACCAAAACAGAAAGGAAAAATAGGAAGAAAAAGAAACTAGAAGCCAGTAAGACATCAGAGGCAACTTCGTCTATTGATCCTCCTTAATCAAAAAAGCCACCTGTTCGTGATAATATGGCTGATCGAGGGGAAGATGAAAATAGACCACCAAGGAGGACTCTTGGTGACTATGCTTACCAACAAGGCCCAAAGCATTACAATAGCATAGTCATCCCTCCTTTCAACAACAAGGTTGTGGAGCTGAAGCCAGCATTACTCAGTCTAATTGGTTCACATCCCTTTTCAGGGATGGACCATGAGGATCCATACCCTCACCTGTCCACATTCATGGAGTTATGCAGTACAATGGGAGCTTCTGACGAGGATGCGGAAGCTGTTTATCTTAGAGTTTTTCCTTTTTCTTTGACAGGTAAAGCTAAAACATGGCTTCAATCACAACCCAACAAGAGTCTAAGCACGTGGGAAGATTTTGAAGAAAAATTCATCGCTAGATTCTTTCCTCCTTCAAGATTCATCAGTGCAAAGTCCGCAATTGCCACTTTTGCTCAAGGAGTAGATGAACCCCTCTGTGAGACTTGGGAAAGATTTAAATCACTATTGAGGAGATGCCCGAACCACAATTTTGATGACGCCGCGCAGTTACACATCTTCTATAGTGGTATGAGGCCCCAAACCAAGATGATCCTTGATGCTTCAGCTGGGGGAACCATGATGTCTAAAAGTCCTGAAGAAGCAATAGTGATCATCGACTCAATAGCTGCAAGTGACTATTAATCTCATCATGATAGATCACCCATTCAGAGGAAAGGGATACTAGAGCTTGATACTCAAAGTGCCATCTTGGCTCAAAACAAGCTCTTGACCCAACAATTAGAGGCCTTAACCAAACAAATAGGCCAAATTCCTCAACTTCAGCAAGGAAGCTCACAGAAATCTCATTCTCATTCAGCCCATCAAATACTGAGATGTGATCTTTGTGGGGGAGACCACCAAAATGACCATTGCACGGTACCCGGTGATTTTCCACATGAAGAAGAAGCACACTACATGCAAAATCAGTCAAGACCTCAAAACTACCAAGGAAATTACTAAGGCTATCGCAATGGTCCAGGTTCTAATCAACCCTATAATTGGAGGCAAAATAATAATGCTTATGTTCCCACTAACCCTCCTTTTGCAGGTCCTCCTAACAATTCCTTTGCTAGTTCTTCTAATTCTTTTCCAGGTCCTTCTAATAGAAATTCACCTCAGCAAGCTCAATCCGATAGATTGACAAAAATGGAAGACACCCTGACACAATTCATGCAAATGTCCATCAGCAATCAAAAGAACACCAAAGCTTCTATCAAGAATTTAGCAGTTCAAGTGAGGCAGCTTGCAAAACAGTTAGCTGACAATAGAGGTGGATCTTTCTCAGCAAATACCCAAGTTAATCCCAAGGAGCAGTGTAAAGCAATTATCACTAGAAGGGGAACTTTAGTGGGTAGAAATGATGAAGAAGAAAAGAAAAATGAAGGAAATATAGAGAAAAATGATGAGTTGGAAAAAGAAAGTGAAAAAGAAAAAGAAAAGGATGAACCTAATGAGAAAATTGAGAGAAAAGTGATAAGTGAGGATGAAAAGAAAAGGAGTGACAAAGGCAAGGCAGCCTTAACCCCACCACCAGTCCAACATATGCCATATCCACATGCTCCATCCAAGAAGTCAAAGGAAAGGGAATACAAACGTTTCCTTGACATCTTCAAGCAGTTACAAATAAATATTCCTTTTTCTGAGGCATTGGAACAGATGCCAACATACGCCAAGTTTATGAAGGATCTCCTAACTAAGAAGAGAAGATACACCGACGAGGAGACCATAGAGTTGGATGCAGGATGCAGTGCCGTCATCCAAAAGACTCTCCCTGAAAAGTCTAGAGATCCAGGTAGTTTTATAATTCCTGTTACTATTGGTAATTTATCTGTGGGGAGATCTCTTCTTGACTTAGGTGCAAGCATCAACCTCATACCATTAACCATGGTTAAGAGGATAGGAGCAGTTGTAATTAAGCCTACTGATGTGTTGCAAACACATCTTGTTTTTAGTCTAGTTTTAGGTTAGAATTTGATTAAATACTTAGGTAAATAGCTTAGAATTAGTTGAGTTTAGTATTTTATTGTTTAAATCTAATTTCAATACCAATTGTGCAATTTCAGGTCAAAAGAGGAGAATAAATAATAAAAGAAGCAAGTTCTGGAGTGTCACGCGTGT